>VXAV01003021.1:99299-122249 GCA_013399715.1 Alectura lathami | reverse complement strand
TTTTTTTTTTTTTTTTTTTTTTTTTGTCCCATTTCTATTTTTGCCTCCATAAAGCTTCTCCTACAGTGATCAGGTCTTTGATTTGTGAGGCACACTGGTGAAGACTGTCATCTGTGGAAGCAGCCCTCGGTGGTGAGGGAGGCTCTCCTGCCAAGGGTTCATTCTGCTGTTCCTGCTCCCCCAAAACTCAACTGCTCTGACAAAATAAAGCCTGAAGGGTACTGTGCAAGTCACTTAAACCAGGTACTCGCAGCCAGTCACCCACTGTTTCTTCCTTGTTTTCTGACACTTGAGCTGACAACCTCAGAATTAATATTCAGACCTGAGGGCAAAATAAAATTGCATTGTCTGTGGTGTCAGGCCCTTGGCATTTCAAACTGTCCCTTGAAAAGTATCAAGAGTACATCCGGCCAAAAGCTGCCTGTGTACCCATCCTCTACCGAAGGCCTCAGCACCTGCTCACCTTGCACAGCAGCAACACACTTCCCTGTGGTAGTGAAAAATACCGAGAAGAAAACACATCAGTCTTCTGCCAGCGGAAGAGGCGAGGAGTGCATTGCAAGCACGGCTGGGGCTTGTGCTCAGGTGGGAGGAAGGCCAAGCAAGGTTCTTGCTCGTAGCCTGCCCAGTGCACCAAAGCAGACCGAGGGATCTTGATGGAAGTAAGTCCTTATCACAAGCACAGGGGAACAAAATCAGCCTGCTTTCGCAGCTTGGTATTTTGCATTACATATGTTTTTGACTTTACACACTTGTTTTCTCCTTTGAAATCTTGGCATGTGTTTTTCCTCTGCTTAACAGATAAACAGGCAGCCCGATGGTCTTTCTGTGGTATTTCTCAGATGTGTGTGCCAGGGCCACACCAGCAGACCAGAACACCTATGCCTGCCCACAGACTTCTGACCCTGGGCTAACGCAGCCACGCAAAGATAAAAGTCCCAGTGTCGCAGCTCCTGCTCAGCTATATATTTGTTCGATTTCCACCTTTATATTTTCTTTGGTTGCCAGCATTCTGTTCTGGATGAACAGAGTAACAAATCTGCCTCTTCAGTGCTTCCTTCCTCTGGTTAAGGTCACCTTTCTCCGCATAAATACTAGAGGCTGCAAGTTCTCCAGCGCTGCAATGTAACTTTCACATCCCCATCTGGAGCTGTTTTTCTGGTGTTGCTTCTTCTGGGCACTTTAAAGAAGTAACTGCAGTTCTGAACTCTCTTCCTTTTTGCTGTTGGGTTGCCAGTACGTTGGCATGTCCAGAAGAAATGGGCAATTCCATCACCATACAGCAGTACCTTGTTTGTGCCTCAGAGCATCCACCCCACATTCTTTCTTGGCTGCAGGGCTCTCCAGGGGTATCCAGTATAACCGTGGCTGCCTTGCTTGTCCTAGGGCACTTCCTTGCAGAGCTGCTTGCCCAAAGTATGCTTGGGGCAGCTTCTCCTGCAGACGAAGCACGCAGCTTGCCCATCGGCTGGACACAATTCGTGCCTTTAGACAGCTCTGGCTCTTGCTGACCAGCGGAATGGCCAGCTGTGGGCACACCAATCCAGACACTAGGACTGTCCTCCTCCTCTTAAAACAGCTACTCTGTTTTAAAAACAGAGATTCTGGAAACATTTTTTGCCTTGAGTGTTGCAGCCACCCAGGCAGAAGGCATCACAACTACTGATTTATCTTAGGCAACAGTTCCCAAAAATGAGTGATGTTCAGGTTGTGAAGCAGGGGTTGTTTCCCAGAATAACTGTTCAGTAAGCTCCTGAAGAAAACCTACCAGAAAGGATATGTGTTTCTAAAATAGACATTTAATTGATGTTATGTGGTTTGTGTCTTGCTCTTTGATGTTGAAAACTCAACTAGAGCATTAGGCTCAGTGTCTAAGTGAGAGAATGTCTGAGAGCCAGGTGCTTTCCCACAAGTTATTGTATTTTATTTCTAATCTTGATCTCCTTTGTCTCCTTCCATCCAGGATGGAGCCGTGCCACTGGACTACTTTGCTAGCTGTTGCAGGAAAAACTGGTGATGGATTTGGAGCTGACTGGTGAGATCTTCTGCACGGTGGCGCAGAGGCTTCCGCACTCTAGCACTGGCAGGAGGCACTGCCTTCCCTGAACCAACCGGTATCTTACAGACATCATTGCCTAGGCTTCCAGAGGGGCTTCATGTGCATCATACAGTGCAAACTCTTTGTAAGCTCAAAGCACTCCTGCTTAATTATGCCATTATGCTGTGTGTTTTATATGGAGATTCATTTTACTGATTATCATCAAAATGTTGACCCCATGGCAAAGAATTCTGTGCTGACTAAAGCCCAACAAAATATTTTGGACCATTTCACCTTGTTAGCTGCAATAGCCTCGTGTAAATCCTTTGTGGTTTCCCTATAGCATAACTGTACCCACCTTCCCAGGCTCCCAAAGCAGTACACTAGCACGTGGATTTTGGCTGCAACAGAGGTGAGTTCCCAAGCGTTGCTTCTGTTGCTTTGATTTCACATGAGAGAGAAAGGAAAATAAAAGAAATCCCACTTTCTCTTTGCCCTAACTGACAGCATCTAAACCTGCGTCAATTAAATGGTTGCTGCTGCTGCTGCTGCTGGCAGCCAAGGATGGCAATGTTGTGGTGGAAGTGGAGGAATCAGGCTCAGTGAAGATATGGTAGGTACCAGTATGAGGTCAGCTTTCCTCTTACACAGCTGCAACACAGTTCACCACGTGAGCTGCTTTACGGCTACTCCTTCGGCTAGTGCACTCTCCCTGCGTGAGAAAATGCTCTTTCTACTAAGAAAGGCTGCAGTGCATCACTGCTCCAGCGACTCGGCTAGGAAGATGCACTCGATGAAGCATGTCCTTAGGGTGTCCTTGATAGACTCTCTTGGGTGACACTCTTCATCGTTTCACACTGCGTTCACAGGAGCATTCATGCATTGTCCAGCTGAGCCATGCATTTAGGCAGGGCACCTGCCATACACTGATTTAGGGTAGCTCATTTTAACGACACATATGAGCAAACTTTCTAGGTTTTTTCCCTCTCGTGATGTCTGTACTGAAGAAGAGTTGCCACTGAGCAGAAATTTTAATTATCCCAGCAAGAATACTTATCTAGCACAAACTAGTTCTCCAGGAGAGGAAGGCTTTTGCAGCCTCCCCCACATTTTTATGGTAGCTGCATCATCTCTTTGGGATACATGTTTTTTTAATCCAAGCTTTTGCTTTTAATATAACAAGGCTTCCTAAAGTACATGTTCTGAGCTTTATATAAAGGCCACAGGAGATCCTCTGATAGAGAAGTTGAAACATGGCAAAAGTAACACAGAACAGACACCTTAAATGCTCTCACATCTGAAACCTGCACAGTTGGACTGTCAATAAGTAAAATTTTGTATCTCTAGTCATAGTAAATCAAAAAACCACAAACAAACAAAAAACCACAAACAAACAAAAAGAAAGGTGAAAAGAGCTGTGATTCCTTGCGAGTAAGCATTTCCAATACCATTTTTTTGAGGGGATTCCTGGCCAATGTCTGTCATTTTCTCTTACACTGGAATTTCAGTGATCTTTAGCCATTATCCTCAGAGCAATACACAAGTTATCTTGGCTACATCATGTCTGCACCATGACAGGCCTGGGAACATCAAGGCCAAGTCCTCTTGATTTCCAACCCACCTGCTGTCAGCTGCAGGTGGATATGACGTGTCTGGCCTGGGCTGGAGGTACAGCGGGGCAGGATGAGCCCTGTGTCGCTGGGCAGTGGCACTTGTGTCCTCTGAGACGTCTGCGCAAGGTGGAGACTGCACCTCTGCTTGTCGGAGCAGTCTTGGACTGCCCTTCACATCAAGGGCAGCATCACCCTTGGTTTTGCAGAGCCTTCCCTGCATGTAAAAGTCACCTGCATTTAGACATCCTGGTGCAGTTAGATACAAGCCTTGCATGGAAACATGCAAACACGCCAAGACCTCTTTATTCATCATAGCAGAGGGAGAGGGGGGATGCTTGTACTACCCCCTTGCTAGGCTGCTGTGACTGTCAGTAAAGCATTGCACCTCAGCAGCAAAGCTGTGCAGGCACAAAACCTGTGTGCATGCTACATCTAAATTTGAAGGGAGGTAGATCCACGTGTCTACATGTGTGGAACAAGTTCTCATCACCTGCTGCCTGCAAGCCAAGTACCACCGCCTCACATCCGAAGGCCCAGTTTTGTCCTGTGGTTTCCCCAGACACCCTCCCTCCCTGCATCTCTGCATGTTGCTGCTGCTCAGACAGGAACCGTTTGTGTTTGCTGCCTTTAGCAGAGTCTGCAGTTCTTTTATCTCTGCTTGGCATCTCCCTGCCAGCTGCCGATGCAGCCGTGCAAACATCTGAGAGCGAATTTTCTAGGACAGCACAGGGTTTGTGCTATGATGCAAAATCCTTTCCCTGTTTGTTTTCTCTCTCCTTTCGTCCTAGCTCCTCCTGCCTCTCTCTTATGTTGTTTTCCCCTTTTGCTGGCCTCCATCTGCAACAGCAAACCAATGCTTTCTTCTAGTGCTGGGACCCTATGTAGGCTGTGCCCGGTGAGTCATGAACCTGACTGCCATACCCGTGTTTCTGGGTGCAGGAGCATCTGATTGTTTCTCAAGCCTCTTGCCCCTGCCTCTCCTCTGCCTCCTTGGCAGATACCACAAGTGCCACACTAATCAAGCCAGGAGCCCAAAACTACCTATAGACCCACTAATCTCTCCAGAGCTGCAGGTCCCTACAGCATCTACTTCCCTGCTGCCTTCACCAGTGAAAAAACGAGGAATGAAATTGAGATGGACTGCTTGTCACCTTCCTGCTTGAGTTTTTTAGGTGCTTCTGAAGTCCTGCAAGCCCCCCACACATTGCTTTGTAGTGCCCCCAGCACTAACAATTGGTTTCAGTGCAACCAGTCCCATAGCCTGCCTGCTTTCAATAGCAGAAATGGAAACTGAACTCAAATCTTCTTCACCCCCATCAGAAACCTCAGCCGCAAGGCTGTCCTGCCGCTTCGTATGCGGCTTTTATTTCTGAACTTTTAGACCTGCGACACATCCTCCGCAAAGCTGAAATGCAAAAGTAGCTGCATAAGCGTAGAGAAAGGAAGATCTGTCTCTATGCATGAAAGCATGCCCCCAGCCCCCCAGTGCACCATGGAAGTGTCGCTGGTTCCAGGCAGCCCACACAACAGCAAGCTGCAGGGGCTGCAAGCTATTATTTTAGCTCCCGAGGAAAGTAATTACTATAGCAACCGGCACATCCAAACGGCTCTTTGGCTGCTGCTGAGGCACAAACAACTCGTGCACAAAGGCACCTCTGAAACATGCTGCACGAGGAGTGCTCTCAGGCAGCTGTGTTTTTTTGAAGAGATCTCTGAAACACATGTAACTGGCTGCTGATAAACGACTGCCACGACAACAGCAAGCAATTGTGCCACGGTCCTAAAATAACCTAATCAATGGCTCGGTGTGTCTGCCCCTGAAGAGACGAAGCACAAACAGCGCAGGCTCCATTTTAAGGCTGTGTGCAGGGAAGCACCCAGCAGAGATGAAGACATGCTCGATAAACAGGCAATAAGATGGAGGGGGGGACGTCTCCCCTTTTGTTCTGCTCCCTGCAGCTCCAGTGCTGGCTCAGCCCCACCAGCTTACACAAAGTTTATCAGGGAAAAGGGATTTAACTCCAGGCTTGCAACGCTGGGGAATGGAACAAGTGATGTCTGCTTTCTTTGCTGTGTCTGCACAGCCATCAGCCCCAGCAGAGCTCATCTCCAGCTGGAGTGTTGTGTGTACTGCTGCTACCAGTGAATAAAGACTATCAGTGAATAACCTGAGCTGCCCTTGAGGATTTTTTCATTGTTGAGTCCTGAAGTCATGCTCCGCGTCCTGCATAAGCTGAAAGTCACAACTAAATTAAAGACAAAAACAAGGAAGGAAACATAGTGATGTAATCTATTACAGAAGCATCTCAGGACTGAGCAAAAAAGGATCTTGTGGCAGCAGGTAATGCACGACAGGAGATTAGAAACAGCCCTGATCTCCGAATAGCGTCCAGTGGTCAACAAGGGAAAGGTGCAATAGGACAAATGTCTGGGTCCCAGGGATGGGTTTGCTGTGCCCAGAGTCAGTCCTGACAAGCGCATGGCAGCGCCGGCTGAGCGTGGGTGCTGTCAGTAATGGGGTTGCTGGTCCTCACGCCATCAGCTTGGCTTGGATGCACTCCCTCTGTTTCAGCTTCCCCAGTTTGCAAGTGTCTGCAAAATGAGAGCTCCATGAGATCTCCATCTCTGTTGTTGCTTGGGAAAGTCATATAGAGAACAATTGCTTCGTTGTTTCAAATCTAGCTGCGATCTGTGGCTTTGTGATAAAAAAATGGTGCTAAAGTTTGGGCCAGAAATGTTAAATCTTTTACCGAGCTCCATTTTCACACTGCTGGTAAGGAGGGAGCTTGTGATTTGAGTTTGAAAATGCCCTTTTCTTTGGTTAACTGTAGCCTTTTAAGCAAAGACTCTTTATTTTGGATTAAAAAAAAAAAAAATCTAAAAAAGCACGAAGCTAAAGGAACCCTAAGAAAATAGCACAATCATGTGCAGAATGATGCTACATTTCTGCCTTGCAAAGCTGTAGCTGCCCTGCAGGCATCTGGAGCTTCCAAGCTGCTGATCCCAGGGAAATAAACTCTCTGTAATTTTTCTCATAACAAGTTTATTTTCTGAGGGTATTCCACAGTGCAGTAAATGGCTCCATCTCCAAAACATAAAAGCACTTTTTCACCAGATGCATTTTTGCTAGCGTTTTGGTGGGGAAAAGGAAGGACCGTTCACTTGTGGGCTGAATTCCCAGTTCTCCTTTGCTGCCGAAATTTGTTGCCCAGATTAGAGAAGCTGGGCCATGCACGCAACCTGCCTTCATGCCATGCCTCTACTACAGCCTGCAGGGTTGCGTGCTGAGATGGAGATGAAAAATCATAGAACTGCAGAACTGTCTGTGTTGGAAGAGATTTCAAGATCACCAAGTCCAGCCATCAACTGACCTTCTGAGTCCAATCACTAAACCATGTCCCACATCCCACGTCCACGCATCTTTTAAGTACCTTCAGGGATGGGGACTCTGCCAGCAAATCCTTGCTCCTCATCAATGTTTGGGCGTTTCTTGGGGTGTGCAAAAGGCTGGCATGGTACCATGACGAGAGTGAGGGGAAACAGGAGAAGATGGGTGATGCACTGCCCAGCTGCTTGCAGGAGGAACAAGGCAGAGGGGCAGTGGTCACGGTCACTCTTGCTGCAAGAAGGAGGTGAACTCAAAGCCTTGGAGTTGTGGAGCAACATTTTGTGAATGCTCACCAGCTGTGGAAGTGCCCAGCTGCCAGCCTCAGGCATGTTCAGACCTGCTGTGGCATTTTTCTTACTGGGTGAAGAAAAGAAAAATGAAAGGAGCTTGCATTTGGCCTTCACTGTAAGCAGAATTCCACGCAGCAATGAAACAAACCCTTTCTGTAAAATAGGAGTGACCAAAAAAGAAGATCCAGTGTAACTGCCTGTGTCCCCATCTGCCAGAGGACACAGGCACAGGCCATCCATGAGCAGGTGGCGCAGCCAGGCTCTTGGAAATGCCCTGCTCAGACAGACACTGAAGATGACATCTCTCCATTCCATTGCTGTTTTTTGTGAGATGTGTCCTTGCGCAGGCGGGTTTCTCTTCTGGTTTATCCGTCAGCTTGAAAATCTGGTGCAGCGTTCATGAACAGGTTTGCCTGTAGTATCACTTTCACACCTGCATGGTCTTAGATGTCAAGGCCTTAAGGGTGTGAGAGGAAGCACCTGAACACAGCAGCCTGTGTTTTACTGCAGGCACAAAGCCAACGCTGACAAAGTGCAGGTTGCACAACGGCCCCACCTCCAGCCTGGGCTGGAAGCTGTGTTTCTGAGGCGGTTTGAAAGCTATGTGCTGGAGGCAAGCACTTGTTAAAAATTAATATTTAGAGACCTTTTTTTTTTTTTTTTTTTTTTAAAAAAAAAAAAAAAATCTGAAAAGGGGCCCGCAGGAAAATAGGCACACAGATTACTTAAGTGTTCCTGGGGTTCGCCTGCAAGCTGAGGTTGCTTGCCTGGGACAATGCAAAGCAGGTATTTTGAGAGGTGGTGTGTGATGCAGCCCCGGCCGCCACTGAGCACTTCCAAACACCCTCTTACCTCCCAGCACGCATCCAAGCCCGCGGGCAGCTGGTGCATGGCGTGACTCCTCCCACCTCTGCCACGCTGCAGGCAATCATGTGATTTTTAGGACTCTGCTCTCCAAAACCGCCGTTGCTGCGCTCCCAGCCACCCTCGCTTCCTCCCACGCTTCCTTCTCGGCAGCTGTGCGGTTACAGGAATTGGGGAGTGATGGCAGAGGTGAAGAGGGAGGTTTTCGGGCACATGCCCCCGGAGGAAGGAGGAGGGGAGGTGGAGAAGTTCGTGCTGCAGTCAGACAGCGTGAGAGTGGAGATCCTGTCCCTGGGGTGCACAATCGCCGCGCTGGAGACAAGAGACAGGGATGGGCAGTTTGCAGACATTGTCCTGGGTTTTGACACCCTAGAAGGTGGGTCTGAATCTGTTTCCTTCAAAAAAAAAAAAAAAAAAAGGAAAGAAAGAGATCAAACAGATTATTCCTACACTGTGTGATCTGCTTCTGAGAGAAATCCCAAATAATGGGCTGAATAAATAGAAGTCGTGCTCCCTGTCCTGGGTTCAGCAGTGGATGTGGGCACGCTAGTGGCCCCAGGTCGCAATATACCCCTCTAACAGGTCCGGTCCTTGGGCCTTTCTGCAAATTTGTAAACAATGCAAGACTACCCGCAATCTGTTTCAATCAAAGATCATAGAATCACAGAATGATCTAGGTTGGAAAACAGCTTCAGGATCACAGAGTTCAACCATCTGAGCCCACAAGCACACCTGGAGACTGCCTGTCCTGCCCTGGTCCTTCCCTGTAACAGCATGCTGATTTCTCCATGCAGGTTACACAAAGAAGCACCCCTTCTTTGGAGCTGTGGTGGGGCGTGTTGCCAACAGGATTGCCAAGGGGAGATTCACCATGGACGGGAAGGAGTATCAGCTGTTCCTCAACAACGGGCCCAACTCACTGCATGGAGGAGCCAAGGGCTTCGACAAGGTGAGTGTGGAGCTGCTGGGTCCCATGGCCTCGAGCACACAGCCTCCAGGGTCGTGGCAAGTCGGTGTGATGTCTTGTGATGTCTTCACTCCCAAGCCTGCAGGGCTTTCCAGTGGTTATTGAGTGGATCAGCTCCCAGGGAGTGCTGCAAGTGCAGGAATGGTGGGGGAAGACAGGATTTTGCTGTTTCAGCAGCTGTGAGCTGCTTGGCTTTGCCTGGGTGGCTTGTGCCAGCCTCTGATGCCATGCATAGGTCCACTGTGGCAACAGTGACTGACACCGATTCATCCACACCTGTGATTTCAGGGATGTTACCTTGAAGCCCTCTGTGCTGCTTTGCATCAGGCTGGAGTTTGGCCTTCCAACTGTAGAAGCCCTCAAGAAGACCACCCCTTCCTTTCCACAGTCTCCCTTTCTAACTTCCCAGACAAAATCATCTCTCACCAGCCTTGGGACACTCAGACCCTCCTATCTTCTCGCAGGGGCTGCTCCAGAGGTCTGCATACCGTTTGTGCTCTGCCAGTGGTAAGAGCAGCAGAGTATCTGCTCTCTTAAAAGCCTTGCTGCCCATGCTGCTGATTTCACAAGAGATTCAGAGGTCTCTGCTTTGAAGCCCAGGTCACCGCTGGGCAGCATCAGCAACACAGTGTGATTAAATTAATCTCTGTGACCTGGCATCAAACTGGGACTGAACACCCATGGGGCATGCGTGGGCTCCTGCTAGACCCCCTTCAGCCAGGTGACCTCCACCATGCAGAGGCCTGTGGTCAGCCCTAGTGCAAACGAGATGCACTGGCTCTTGGCTTTGACCGTCTCGGTTGTCTTCTCACCTTTTCCTGGTCTCGCAGGCCTCAGTGCTGTGGTCGACATGTGGTCTGATGACACAGAAACTTGCAGCCACACTGTAGAGTGGTGATACCTGATCACATGGCTGGGGAACAGGGAGACCAGAAAAATAACTCTCCTAGCTTTAAAAATAACAATACCTGTGTGCTTACTGGCCATTAATAGATTTCCTTTGATGAACTCAAGTAGAAACTCCAATATCAAGCCACAGTGTCCCACAGCAGTGGGAGCTGCAGCTGAACTGCACTTGGTGCAGGAGCGCGTAGTAGAAGCTGCTTTGCACTCCGGTTATTGCATTTGGCATTCTCAGTTCCCATGCTGGGTGAAATGTTGCGTTTTGACAAGTCCCCTCCGTGATCTCTGCACAAGGCATGAAAACAGTCATCCCAAAGGCACAGCTACAAAGATCCAGAGACTCAGTGCCATACATCAGGTGCCATTTAACCTAGCCCAATTTATATTACATTGCTACCAGTGCCCTAAAAGCCCGCCCGGAGTTAGCCCAGGGGAGGCAGTAGCCTGGTGAGCTGGTATTGCCCACCAAGAGATCCACAGGGAATAGGTCCAACTGCAGAGCAAAAATCAACTGCAACCTGGGGGCTCTCTGAGACACGGCCCAGAACAGACCCCTACCATAGCAAACCGCCTCCTTTCTTCAGCTGCTCATGGAAAAAAAACATTCCCTTGGTGAGCCAGAGCCAGTAGGCTAGTATTTGTGTTTTCTACCACTTCCCTCTTTCAACAAGAGGATGTTCAGTTTTATTGCTTCATAGGAAGGAAAATGTCTTTTTTTATTTTTTGCTGCAAGAAAGAGCAGGGAAAATGGTCAACAAAAACTTTATCTCAGTGGGCCCTTCCCTGCGTACCTTTTGTCCACATGCTCAGCCCAGCCTGGGGCAGGAGAGAAGGGCACCACGTTTCCCAGCGCTGTCCCACTAATGCACGGTCCTTGCAGGTTCTCTGGAGCCCCCAGGTCCTCCCGAATGGCGTCTGCTTCTTCCGGCTCAGCCCTGACGGAGAGGAAGGCTACCCCGGTGAGCTGAAGGTCTGGGTCACCTACACGCTCAACGGCAGTGAGCTGGTCATCAACTACAGAGCCCAGACCAGCAAGAAGACACCCATCAGCCTGACAAACCATGCGTACTTCAACCTGGCAGGGCAGGTAGGCATGGAGAGACCCAACCCCACGGAGGGGCACTGTGCAGGAGTGAAGAAGCAGCCCAGGTACCCTTGGGGAAGGGCCTCCCATGGGATCATTGGGACCAACTCGGTGGCCTCAGCTGTCGGGTCCTGCTGACAGGAGAAGGGGAAAGGGAGGCTAGCACTGGCTGCTTCAGCCTGTTCCCACCATCAAGCACACAGAAGGAATGTTCCAGTGAAGGAGAAAAAGGAATTCAGAAAGGTGGTGACTTGTGGGGACAAGTCAGTGGAGGGTGTCCCTGGGCAGCCTATAAGATGGGACAGGACCGGGTGGTGTAGACCTCAAGTGAGGCTGCATTATCCCAGTGCTTTGTGAACACAGCCACCCAGTCATGAATATTACCTCTTCCTTTGCGTGCAGCTGGGTAGTTTCGCCCTCTCCTGGTTGTGGACCCTTGGAAAGATTACACAGGAGGTGCAGAACTGGCATCTCCTAGTGATGGACTGGTGTTTCTTAGCTGTCCTGTATGAACCCCTCTGAGACAGTGTACTGAAACCCTCGTCTGGATGGTGCAGCCGAGACCAGACAGCGCAGCAGCTAAAGATCGGTCTCAAAGTGGGTGAAGAAACAATGCTGTGACGCAGCCAATGTCGCACAGTGGGGCATCAGCGGGGTGCGGAGCAGTCCCATGCTGTTTGACACTGCATTGCATTTTGGTCTCCTGCAACTCTGTGTTTCTAACTTGGCTTGGAATAAAAGGACCTAGGCTATTACATATCGCTGGGCAGAGAGCACGGGATGGGACAGCATGCAACACAGACCTGTGAAAGTGTTACTGAGAGGCACCCCAGCTCCTCTGTGCAGGTCTGCTCATGCTATTGCCCTAAAAACGGCAGTGCATTTATTAACTTACCCTCAGTTTGTCCTCCCAGCAATATAGCAATATCAACGCCTACGGCACGCAGCTCACGCATGTTTCCAGAGGAACGGGAGACCTTTGGGCATGAAACTGCTGCTCCGATTAGACAGTGACGTGCAGGCTCAGCTTTTATCTTGCTCCCCGTCCTGCCCAGCAGGTCCCTTGCCAGCATCCCTGAGGCTGCCAGGAAGGAAGAGGAGCACGGGAGATGAGGCAGGAGGACAGGCTGCACTTCCCCCAATGCTTGCTTCTTTCTCCTTTTTGCCTGCTGCTATGTGCTGGCACATTTCAGCAAGCCAATTGGCAACATGTTGGTGCTTGGCAAGGTGCAAGTTCAGGCTGATGGTCCCACAGAGGAGGTCTGACACAGGTTTTCACCTGTGCTGGCACCTTGTCCTCTGCCCTCTGATGAGGACAAGGTGGGAGGATGCCCAGGAGGTCCTCCAGGCACTATCAGATCAGCTGCAGCACCACAGCACCCCGGTGTCTGAAGGGCCCCTGCAGGAATCCCAGCATTTCCCTTCCTCGTGCAGGGCTCGCCTGACATCTACGACCATGAGATTTCTATCAAAGCGGATTCCTACCTGCCCGTGGACGACACCAAGATCCCAACCGGTGGGTGGCACGTGGCGGAGAGGGCTTTGCAGATGGGGGGTTGAGCGGAGTTTGGCCTTATCATACTTCTCTACTGGGATTTTCTGTGCGATATCACGGTCCTACTTCCATAAATCCACACATTTCCGTAAGATCAGCCCATGCCCAAAAGCAGGAGAGTCCTTGGTGCCAAAGGTCCTGGCATTGTCCTTCCTGCAGGAGTTCAGCCAGCCATCCCCACACAGGGACAGGGAGCTAGCGCGGCTGGCTGGGAGCCTGAGCACACAAACACAGCACTTTTCTTCCCTGTCTTTAATGCCCAAAAAGAAGAAAGCCAGTCAAGGAAGTCAGCACGCTTTGCATGCTAAGCAGGTTAACTCAAGGAAGGTGACATTGCTGCTTTCTCTGGCCTCAGAGCAGAGAAGCAGGCTGGCAGCTTCTTGTACTCCATCTTGATTTGGGGGTAAGAAGGAGAAAACAGAGTTTTCTAGTTGTTTTGTTTTGTTTTTCCCACCACTTCTGCTTTGTTTCTCCCCGTGAGTGATCCTGCCTCCACGTTAAACAATCCAAGCAAGCTGAGGCAGATTGCGCATTCCTCCTGCCTGCTCCAGCACCCCCTTGTCATGCTGTGTGAGCGAATGCACTGAGCTGCAGCCAGAGCCAACCTCTCTGCAAAACAGATCTCACGTCAGGTTTTATGGTGAAGGAAGTTGCTTTTCAGAATTAAAAGTATTATTTCACAAAAAGAAAGGAAGCATTTGACCTCGAGATGGAGTGGAAAAGAAGCTTAAAAAAAAAAAAAAAAGCAAACAGGAAAGGTTTTTAGCTCAAGCATCTGCTAAAAGCAGAATCATGCCTGCATTCACAAAACCATTGTTCATGCATGCACCAGCTTGCACCTGGAGGAACGGGGCTCCAAGTCCCGGCTGCTTGTGCTGAGCCTGGTGCTGGGGAAAAACTCAACGCTGGGGCAAACTCGCTGCCCTGCTTCTCCAGGTTGCTTTCACCGGGGCACTGGCAGGTCGGGCTCTGGGGCTGCGCTTCAGGAGCGGTTGTTCTGGAGGGTTAGCTATTACGTTTGTCTTTCACATGTTAATTGCAGCGAGCTCTCTCCCCGGCTTTTCCCAGCACCCGCTGGAAGCTCTGCATAAACATAGCCTTTAGGCTGATAAAACCGTGTACGCCTTAGGTCCAGGGGCAAAGGCGAGATTCGTGCAGCTATTAAACACGGAGCCCTTGCATGCAAAGGCTGCTGCTGCTTTACGTAAGTGCCTCAATCAACAGGGCGTTTTTTTTCAAGGCGTTTTTCCGCCCCGCAGCTGTAAAAGCACTCCTTTTAGATAGGATCAGAAGCCACAGAAGTGTGCTGCTTGCCAGGTGCAGCCTGATGGCTCTCAGGGTTTGCAGAGAGCAGAGGCTGAAGCCCTGGTGGTGCTTCTCAGCTGTGCACAGCAGAGTTTCTGGTGTGCAGAGACTGGGTGCGAGTGCTGACGCTGCTGCTCTCCTGGCCCAGGGGAGGTGGCTGCCGTGCAGGGCACCGGCTTTGACCTCCGGCAGCCGGTGGAGCTGGGGAAGCACCTGAAGCAATTCCACCTGGAGGGCTTCGATCACAACTTCTGCCTGCCGCAGGGGCAGACTCGACGCCTGGTGGCTAGGTAAGGCCGGGACCCCTGAGGGGTCCCCCCGGGGCCACCGGCGCCCACTCGTCCACCCACAGCGTTGTCTCCGCAGGGCTCACCACCCACCCACCGGCAGGACCATGGAGGTCCACACCACCCAGCCTGGCCTCCAGTTTTACACCGGGAACAACCTGGACGGCTCCCTGAAGGGCAAAGGTGCCACTACCTACCCTAAGCACTCGGCTTTCTGTCTGGAAACCCAGAACTGGCCAGACGCTGTCAACAAGGTGAGCTGCCCAGGGCCTGTGGCTTTTGTGCTTCGTTTGGGGGTGATGTCATGAGAGATGCCCAGGATGGGGGGATGCCATGGAGTGGTGCTGCAGGACACAGCTGTGCTCTCCTGGCCCTCTTCAGTGCCACCGTGCTCACCAGCACGCGCTGCCTCTCCACAGCCCCACTTCCCCAGTGCACTGCTTCTGCCTGGGGAGGAATACGACCACACCACCTGGTTCTGCTTCGGCACCGCCTGAGGACAGAGGAGGCTGGCTGCAGGAAGAGGTAAGCACCTCCAGCAGTTCCCTAGAAACCCCATCAGGTGCCAGGCATTGCTCTGGAGCTGCCCTGGGACTTGCTTGCTTCCTCCTCTCTGCATTCTGCTCGCTTTAACTCCACTGCCAGTTACTGGTTTCCACACTGCCTTCACCCCCTGCCCAGCCTTACCCCTGTGCAACAGGTTTTGTTCCACAGAAAAAAATGTTCTGAAATCACAGCATTCAGGGACAGAGCCCTCCAGAGCTCAACCTACAGCATGAGAATACGCAGTAGCACTCACGGGGAAGGACTGATGGAGGCATGGCGCGGTGGCCATTTGTGACAGCATCAGCTACGCCCAGCAGGGTGCCGGAAGCTGTGCTGGCCGCTGCCATCAGGTCTGACAGCAGTGTCACGCTGGCACAAGTACAGCTTTGTGGAGGATGGGGTGCTGGGATTACCCCAGCTCACTGCCAGCTCCTCTGGCTTTACTCCTGTCTCAAAACCAGCAGCAAGAGCTGCACAGGAGCATCCTCCACGCCACCCCTTGGCTGCGGGACTGAAGCAGGAGCCCCGAAGCAGCAGAGACACCCTAACAGAGTACTCATTTCTGGTCACTACAGTTGCACAGGCACCACGTTTGTCGCTGCCCTTTCACTCATCCGCAGCGCTACTTGTTCTTCACAGCAGGCCTCGCCCTGCCAGCGCAGCCCTGCATCCTTGCACAGGGCTCTGTCTGCCAGTGTCTCTGGGTACTGAAAAACAGGTACCAGTACAGCTGTCGTGTCAGTCTGCAGGTTTATTGTGGAGCAGGATAACCTCATGAGTACAGAAGAGAAAAAAGCTGATCAAATTCCAGAGCAGCAGCATATGTGCTTCTTACCGGGTACGCTATAAAACAGGCAGGCAATGCACAACCAACAAGCATTCCAAGCACAGGCTGCAGCTATTTTTTGCTAAATCATTCCAGGGCAACATTTGTGTCAGCCCACCACTCCCCTGGTGGAATTTCACAAATATAGCCAGACTATCAATCATTGCACCCAGCAAACGACACGCTGCGTCCCATCGCTAAGCACCACGGCAGTGCCCGCGGGGACACCAAGCACAGCACCAGGACGAGGCGTAAAGGCCAGCCACTGCTGCAGCGTGACAGCATGTTCAGCATCTGCACTATTTACTCATGCACTGAAGAAGCTCCATGAACTCATGATTGACAGGAAATCTGATTTTTTTTTTTTTTTGAAAAACACAGATTACCGAAGGAGTGACTGAAGTTAGTTTTGTCATTTGCTTGCATTTAAGATGCTGTTATGATTTACACAATGAAAGCAATCCACCACTACAGACTCCATTAGAAGCCCAAATCGGCCTCACTTTCCATTTCAGTGCTTTAGACAGAATTTTCTTTTTTTAAAAAAACTTCTTCACCCTCCTTTACTGCCAAAACTAGCATTTGTTTCTGGTAGACCTCCCATCATAGTAAAACAAACAAACAAACAAAAAAACACTCAGCTTTCTCCCCCCCTCCACAACCGTTTGTTTGCTCACAGTCTAACACTATTTCCAGTCTTTTGCTGTGATCTGTGTCAGCAAAGTGCCTTATCATGCAGTTCTCCACTACAGGAGGACAAGCAGAAAGCGACACGCCCATACACAAATCACTAAACCCGCAGGTGTGCAGGCGCTGTAAGGAATCAGCGTAATTCAACACAATTGTCTCCGGGCTCTGGCTGGGATCATCCCAGTTTCTGTGCAGCAAGCTACGATTCCTGAGGTCAGCTGTGAGATCAGGAGGAAAGTTTGGGTGAACAGTAGAAAGCCTCACAACACTTTCTTTTGTCTCCCAAACACATGCTCCTCACCCTTCAGGAAGTAGATCAGGCGACCTTATGTCCTCCCTCAAAAAAGGACAACATGCTTTGGGACGCTTGAAGCTAAGTAGCTAAAAATGCAACAAGTCAAAGCAGCACTCCTCAAGTCACTGAGATTTCCATGTTTAGATGTTTCTGCAGATGTTATGCACTGAAACAAGTGTTTTCGACAACAGCTCTCTGTTAAGTTTTTGGACATCTTGCAGGACAACTAGTCAAGCGCTACGGTAAGCACTGCAGAATAATCAGAGCAGTGAGGAAAATGAACGCCCACTAAAGGCGTACAGGAATAAAAAGGGCATATGCAAATTTGTAACCATCAGCAGACAGAGATTAATTTCAAATTGTGTTTAAAAAGAAAGCCGAAACCAATCCTTCCGAAGACCACTCAGCAACAAACATGAAAAGTGACCAGTCTGAGAAGACAAACTGTTAGTCGTCCCCTCTTTAGACATTATCCATCCACGTTACATGGCACGCAGCTGAAGGTACCCAAACATTAACAGAAGCAGCAGGGTTACTACAGAGAAGGTTTAGTTAAAAATACACATTTTATTTCAATGTGCCAATAAAAAAGTCCCACATTTTCATATCACAGGAAGTTAATTCATACAATAAAAAGAGACCTGTGCTAGTCTATTGGTGTGACTAACTCAGAAGACCCAGATCATGCCAAATTGTAGTCGATATACTCTTCTATCTACATTCTTACATTTACAAAGACACCACAAAATCCCTTATAATAATGTAAGCAAAATAACTTTCTTCCTAAAAGGTTAATTCATAACTTTAATCCATTCTTTCAGGACTCGCGCTTCTCTGAGGGCTTCCTGATGGTGAACGACTGCAAGGGAAAAAGAATCCACAGTTAACAATTCAGCAGCGGTTTGAGAGTCACAGACACAAGAAAAGGCACCAGGCGGACACCTGGGCTACTGCAGCACCCTTCAAGCACTGAGTTTTTTAGTAAAGTAATCACTGCTGACAAAATGAAAAGGCTAATGATGAGATGACACATTTAATTTTTACTTCTGCACCTTTTGCATTTCTCTACTGTTATTTTTGTAACACGATTTAAACGTGATCCGTGTAAAGTGATCTGAAAGGTACTGCTGAGAGCGGCTTCCGCAGGAGGCAGGGTGTGTCATTGCTCTGACACAGCGCGTCGCCAGAACCTGTCACGGTGATCACCCAGATGCAACAAGCGGGTATTTAAGTCCCCTGTGATTGTGAGGTTAGACTAATATTGAAGCTTTTAAAAATAAAAATGCCTTAGAAAATCCAAAAGTATGTTAAAACAAAGAAACAAAACTACAAAAAACTTGCAGAGCAGAAAGATCACCGCAGCAAGGGACTCGCTGTGGCAAGGCCTACAGCTCCTCTTCGGACAGATCCCCACCCCACAAACCCTGAACACTGAAGTTTTAACAATGAGCTACCAAAGAATTCAAACTATGGGGAAAAAAAAAATGCTGCCTATTCTATCACCACATACATGCCCACAGACAGAAAGGACTATTTACCAGCATTCTGAGGAAAAAAAAAGGTCCAAGTAACAGCAGTAAAATCAACAGGCTCAATATTCCCTTCCTGACTGTTACACCAATTTCCTCCACTCTGTCTTCCCCAGTCTCACTGCAGCTGCCTCCCACATTTACTCTGTGCTTTAAGCTCTTTGCAGAAAGCCTCTGTGCAGTAAAACTGGTCAAGTGGGATGACCACAGGAGCAGCCAAAGGCAAGGCACCTACCCAGGACAGCGAGGAGTTATCTGTTACTGCAGATCTATCACCGCACATAAAGCCACAATCACGTTCTTTTTGGCAAAGAGATTGTCTCAGCAAAACACCTTCCCAGTACTTCCCTACCAGCAGCAAACTCCTCAGCAGAGATCGCTGCAGACACTGACAAGCCAGCTCTACACAGCCCGTGCTGTTAGCGGGGAGACCAACATACCTTCTCTTTGGAGATGGTGATCGGGACTTTGACCGACTGTCAGAACAGAACACAGCGCAGTTACAGTTAAAATGGATGGTTTGTACCACAGAAACGAAACAAACAAAAAAGCAAACCACAACAGCAGAGCAAAAGAATTATTGTGGGATTCTAGCCAGAAGCTCTTGAAGACAGCAAAGCTGTCAAACATGAAACACATTAGCTGGGCACTCATGCTTGGGGGATTATTTTTTCCCTACAGGACCAGGCTGTGTTAACCATCCAAAAAACAATTCTACATAGCGCTGTGCTTACCTCTTAGCTGGCGAGCCAGACTTAGATCTGCCGTGAGACCTAGACCTACAAGAAGAAGAAACACAGCTCAGCAGGAGAGGCAGTGGCATGCGTGTCCCCACACTGAGACAGCAAGATCCCCACAAAATGCATAGGAACGGTAACACCAAACACAGACAGAATGCTGGAAACTTGCAGGGCTGTTCCTCCTAACTCTCAGGAGAAAGCTTTTCAAATGGATGCTGTGCGTGTTACTCTGGACTTCGGTGCTGGGCAGACGCGGGTGGCAGGAATATGGGAGCCACCCAAGTGCTGAACAGCACCTTCATGAAGCTCCTAACATGCCGCGCCCTGAACCTGCAAAGCTTTACTAGCCCTGAGCGACACCTACCACTGCAGCTGACACTGGCTGCGTGCTCCTACGGATGCCTTCAGTGCACTTCATCTTCTATGTGTACTTGTTGGAAGTATTATTTAAGCGTTGTGAGAAGACTGCTGAAACACCAGCCTTTCTGAGGTAAGGCTGCTGCACCAGAACACCAATATCACAGGAACTGAAATCTGGGGGTTCCTGAAGGCAGCGTTCTACTTCCCATATCCACAGCTCTCCACAGCTACTTCCAGACGTATGCTGTGATGCTGTCAGCCTAGCACATGTCATGCAACACCTCTCCAGTCTGTCTTCCTTATGAATCAAGAGCCTGCCCCTGGATGCTCCGCGCTCCTCTGATTCTTCACAAACAAACCGTCTTTTAGCCGCCTGACGTGTGCATTTAACGGCGACTTCACTACAAACTAGGCACCAATATTTTGCCACTTGCCTGTGCTTCTGTTCCTGTAATTCCCTTCCTCTGCCTCGATCGCTAAACCTGTGCTTACAGTGAAAGGTGGCACAGTTTGGAAGCTGTAACATCCTTTACACTGTAGACAACCATCCTGCTCTTAGTAATGGCAACAGGACCAAGAGACCTTTCTTCTCGAGAGCCCACTGGCTGTAGCTATTTTCTGCTCATCACTGGCAGCGAACAGGACGAGCCACAGCTAAGTCACATTGGAACCAGAGATAAAGCGTACCTGGGTCAACGAAAAGCATCGCTCTGCTGCCTCGGGTGATTTCCCTTCTCTTTCCACTAGCTTCTGAACAATCTGTGTGAGCTTCTGCTCTTAGCTAAGCCATCTTCTGGGCTTCCTCTCTCCACTCCCTACAAATTCCTGTTGTGGCTTTCTGCTCCAGCCTCAGAACAGCCTTCCACTGCCACCTTCCAGTTTTTCATCTTCCGGTGCAGGGTTTCCCCATTTACTCCCTTCAGCTGAAGATGCTGCTTTATTTTTTGGTGCCTTCACCATTGACTACTGTATTGCTTATTTCTAAGAGCAGTCGCTGAAGCAGAGCAGTAGACCCTGGAACAGGCTAGGGAAAGAGCAGCACGGTCTCCTGGGAAGGAGGATAACTTCAGTTTCCTCTCGCTCTCCTACAGCAGCTCCCTGAAGACATCCGATCACCTACGCCTGCCGCACTGCTCTGGACCAGCCCTCAGGAAACACGCGCTACATTCCCTCTGTGTGGGAGCGCTAACCCACAGCGCTCGGCAGAACAGAGGCGGCCTGTACTCCTTTCCCATCTGACGACCACTCTGAAGGTACACGGGATGGCACAACACAGTTTGGCACTGCATTTGCCACGTACTTAATTCACACTTGGTGAATGAACAGCCAAGTACTCAGGAAAGCTGGAAACAGCCCCGACACCCACAGCACTATGAGGTCCTTCAGAACTTGCCTGCTGCCATGCGTTCACTTTGGGCACCCTAATTTCTGACAGGTAACTGGAAGAATCCACAGTTTCCTCTGTGCTATGCAAAGCAAAACAGTTCTCAGAATACCTCTAAATGTTTGCTACATTAGACAATGAATAACGCAAAGCCACCAAGACAGGGCTTGTGATGACCACAAGGAGCAAGGTATCACCTATGTGTTAAACACACACACAGAACCCAACAAACCAAACACACAACAGAAAGTACAGTCTTCAGCAGTGCTCTTAAAAAAAGTTCTAAGCCCTGAGTTAGTACAGGGAACACTTCTTTTCCTGAAAAATTTAACAGCTGCCAGAAAATCTCAAGAGTCTCAAGAAACTTTACGACGTATCCCCAGTTACTGCAGAGGTCTTACCTGCTCCGGGGCCACGTAACAGATCTGGATCTCGACCTTGATCTTGATCTCGACCTAAAATGAAAAATTAACATGTGCCTTAACTAAAAGCAAAAGCAGCAACAAAAAGACAAAAATAAAAAACTTTATCAGAAATTACTACTAATTACCTCGACCTCTTCAAGGAACCCGATCGGGACCTGCGGGGAGACACAGACCTAGACCTACGAGGCGACACGGACCGGGACCTACGATAGGAAGCAGACCTGGACCTGCAGAGAAATCAGATAAAGTCGTTGTTGCATTGGACACACACAGCGATAAGCAAAACAAAAAAGAAAGAATGAGAGGCAAACAACAGGCATACCTCCTACCACGGCTTCGGCTGCGCGACCGAGAATACCTTCTTCCTCGGGACCTGGAGCGGGAGCGGGACCGGGACCTGGTTTTAGGTTGGAGAAAACACGTATCAGAAAACAGCGGCGGCCACCGGTACACGTGAGGCCCTGCTGAAGTCAAAACTTTCAGACAACTAAAGAACTAGCATCTGTCAGTTGGAAAAAATCTCTGGGCCTACTTGTCTTGAGCATTTTTACTGCCTAGAAAAATGTTAAGAGCTGAATTACATTGCAGAATTACATTAGCATAAAAAACACTGTAATGCGTATTTAAAATAAACCTTGCAAGTTTGCAGGTCGACCCTCTTTGGCCCAAGGTCTAGCAGATCTAGACGATCTAGAAGTATCTATAGCCGATCGCTGCATCTAGGTGTTCTCTTCAATCTAACGACGATCAAACTGACAGCCCAATGAGCCAGGGTGAGGCTTGATTGACGCAAGAAGATTTGTCTAGCGGGCAATGTGGTCAATCTGGTGTTCCTCTTTCTAAACCGGAGGGGGGGCCCCAACTGAAAGCCAAATTTACTGGTACGGCGGTCACCGTCTCAAATTTGCTGCCCTTAAAGAATAAGGTGGAGCTAGGTGGAGATGGCTCGAGGGGATCTGGCCTCTTATGCTGATCACCTCAAGGTCTAGGAGGATCTTAAGTGTCGGATTTGCAAGGCGCCTCAGCATGAAATCTTAAGGCTCGTGACATTCTGAATCAAGGCGACTGACTCAAACGAAGAAACCTGAAAGGTTTTGACCAGGTTGATTATTAAGAAAGTAACATTTGATAGAAATAGCAACAAATTGTAATATACGCCTATACATTTATTCTAGAGTTAAAAAGTTTAAAGAAAACTGGCGTAACATTCTGTTCTTTGCTAACAAGCGCTACGCAAAGCGAACCGGCGAAGCGAGCCCGCCGCCCCGTGCCGCCCGTACCTGCTCCTCCTGCGGCGGCTGTAGCGGTGGCAGTCGTAGGCGTAGTGGCCCTTCTCGCCACACTCGTAGCACCTGTCGTTGGGGTCGAAGGGGCGCCGCGCGGGAGGCCTGTCGTAGCGCGAGCGGCGGGGCATCCCCGTCGACACCTCCACTCTCACCCTGGAGCCGCAGATCACCCTGCAACAAGTCCACGGTTGCTCCTAGTTAGCTACTGCTGTTTACGGCAGAACTACGAAGAGGAGAAGAACCAGCGGCAAACCCCGACTCCCCCTCCGGTGCAAGGCGCAGCGGCAGCTCCCGCAAACACCCGAAACGCTCACGTACTTCCCGTCGAGCCCACGCACAGCGTCCTCAGCATCCCTCGGGTCCTCGAACTCCACGAAGGCAAACCCCGGCGGGTTCCTGGCGATCCACACGGTTCTCAGCGGCCCGTAGTAGCTGAAGGCTCTCTCCAGCTCGCCTTTGCCCGCGCCCGTGC
The DNA here is from genome assembly GCA_013399715.1 of Alectura lathami. Lineage (NCBI taxonomy): Eukaryota > Metazoa > Chordata > Aves > Galliformes > Megapodiidae > Alectura > Alectura lathami. The sequence goes on along the minus strand of VXAV01003021.1, from coordinate 99,402 downwards.
CCAGGTTCCCCACGTACACCTTGGTCTCTGCCGGGGGGAAGCGCTCGCATCATCAGCCCCGGGACGGGCACCAGCGCGCAGGCGCGGCGCCGGGCGCGAGACG
>VXAV01003021.1:74884-94617 GCA_013399715.1 Alectura lathami | reverse complement strand
TTTTTTTTTTTTTTTTTTTCTTTTGAGTTGTCTGAAAGTTTTGACTTCAGCAGGGCCTCACGTGTACCGGTGGCCGTCGCTGTTTTCTGATACGTGTTTTCTCCAACCTAAAACCAGGTCCCGGTCCCGCTCCCGCTCCAGGTCCCGAGGAAGAAGGTATTCTCGGTCGCGCAGCCGAAGCCGTGGTAGGAGGTAAGGTTCAGACTGTTGTGGTCTTTTGTTTTTTTTGTTCTTCTCACTTTGCCCTCCACCCTGCACCCCTTTGTACCCCTCATGCAAAGCACCTCCAGGCAGTTTGGGTCGTGGCTTTCAGTTTGGTTTTGTTGCATTTGCCTTGTTTTGCAGGTCCAGGTCAGCTTCCTACCGCAGGTCCAGGTCAATCTCTCCCCGTAGGTACAGATCGTTCTCACCTCGCAGGTCGCGCTCTGGCTCTCTGAGGAGATCGAGGTATGTGCTGCCTGTGGGGCGTGAGCCGTTATGGGAACGTAGCTGCTGCAGTTAGGGTGAAGTTAGTTCCTGCTGTCCGTAGTGTTCATAGGAAGCGTCACAGGGCCACGTCCTGGAGCTGATCTGAACCTTTTCTCTGAGGTTAAATATGCGTGCATGTGAATGCAACATTGCCATTTCTGACCTTCTTTTCATACTGTGCTGAAGTTAGGGTTTGATTTCGATCTGTGGTTAGGACTCCCTGCTGTGTCCTGAACAACCCAGAGCAATTGTGCTAACAGCAGGGCAGCAGGATTTCTTACGTGGGTGACGGCAGTGGGCAAACCTCCTGCAGCTTCCTGACACTGGCAGTTCTGCAGAAGTAGCTGAAGTGACGTCCACTGATGGCATGATGCCGATGACTTGAGGGAGGGGTGCTGAAGGATCTCGGCTGCGTGGGTCACAGAAGCAGTGCTTGATCTTTTGCTGCTCTTCTCTAGATCTAGGTCCAGATCACGCTCACGGTCTCGGTCTGTTGTGTGGCCTCGAAGCAGGTAAGGTGGTGGGTTTAATTGAAACCTGTAATAGGCTTTTGTTTCCTTACCTGGAAGGGGTGAGAAGGCTGTTCAGCAGCATTTGCACTTACCTTACGCCTCTTCAGTGAGCCACAGGATTTGCTTACTGTAATAGCTGAGGTTGTTTCAGTCCGAGGCTGCATCGATGCTTATGCGCACAGAGCTGTAAGCAGAGCATAAATGTGGTCTGTGCCCAGAGGAGAGAGGCTGAGGGAGCTACTTACTGGCTGTGCACATGGAGAATGCTTCAACTTGTACCCTGCAGGAAATGCTTTTTGCTCTCTCTGTTTTAATCCCAAATGCTGAATACGAACAGCGAGAAGATTCCCAGCACTGGCTTGGCTCCTGCTTGCGGCCTTCCAGCACTGTCAGGCACAGGTTCTGAGAACGGGGTCAGCAAAGCTGCCGTAGCGCTAGGAGCTGTGTTAGTAACCTGGGGCGGGACACGCTGAACGAAGGGGACCCGCGTGCCAGTGCCGCAGGTCGTGCTTTGGAGGGCTCCTCTGACACACGGCCTCGACTGCGCCGGTCAGGATGTTTCCTGCACGCTGAGGTTGAAGTTGGGGGAGGCCGGTAGAGAGCTGCTGTGTTGCTTGGTGACTCCTGGCCCCGGCGTGGTGAGGTTCTCTTGGGGGAAAGCCTGAAATGCCTGGGGAATGCTGACAGCGCAGCTGTGGCAGCGGAGAGCGGTGGCAGTTAGGGGCTGGAATTACAGCAGCGTTGTCCTCCGGAGAGGCAGAACTCAGCCGTGTGGTATTGCTGGAGGTCAGAAAGCTCAACCCTCAAGGTGTTTAAAGGGAGCGGCCAAAAGAGCACGGAGCTTGTCCCCTAAGTAGCACAGCAAACACTTGAGTATGAATGACTACGATAAAAGTGGGAGGAAGTTGAGAGTAGATCCCAGCCCACAGGGTGGCCTGGGGATGGTTCGCAGATCAAGTCCTGCAGCCGGGTACCTAGCGCAACTGGAACGCTGTTTCATTGGGATAACTGATGGAGAGCGTTCACTGCACTTGAGTGAAAGTGGCATTGAGAAGTGAAGAAGGCATCAGCTCTTCCACGCCTGGCTGACTCCAGTCTCCTGAATTTCTGTTTAACTAAAAGATTTTCCTAAACAACACCTGTAACTATCCTTCCCTTTGGGGAAGGGATACTGGGGTGCGGGGGGCTCCTGTTTGGTAGGAGTGGTGGCCAAAGCTTTGCTGGGGAGCTGCTTGAGCTCATCCTGTTGTCTCCTGACAAGCAGAGTCTCTGGAGTAAGAGCTAAAGGATTCCTCCGCATTGCCACAAGGAAAGCCTGCCAGAGCAGGGCGGTGCGTTCCGCCCTTCCTCGGGGTGCTGCTGCGCAGCGTGAGGTTGCTGTTGAGCTAACTGTCATTGTATGTGCATGCCACCGGCTGCTTTGCTGAGCTTTATTTTTCTCCTGTTGTAGGTCTGGGTCCCATGGTAGATCTAAATCTGGCTTACCTGCTAAAAGGTGAGCGCATCAATCCAGCGAGCTCTCAGTCGCTTCTTGGTCATGATCCAAAACCTGGTGGGAGCAGTGTCTCCGTTGCATGTGGAAGAGTCTTTTTAATGGCTGTTTTTAAAACATACTTTACATACATTATTTTTTTATAGATAACTTTTTTTTTCAATAGTGATTTTTGTGGGTTGGTCCGCAATTCTTCCAGAAGGACCGTGGATATCTAGCAAGCTCTTGCTAACCCACGAGCGATGACAAAGTATTTTTGGCAGGACTTGGGGCACACGTTACCTACCTCTGCTCTCAGCTGCCTGTTTTTTCCGTCCTGTCTTTCCTTCCCTTGTTACACGCCTCCTGCTTTGCAGGATCACTGTGATCACATCACAGGCGCTTGGAAGCTCTGTGTTGCTCTCCACTGAGGGCTTCGGCTTTCAGCAGTTTTCTTTCTCAACTGCAGTTTGCTGCTTAAAGCTGCTCTCTAAACTGGGTGTACTTGCTGCAGCAGCATTAAGGGTGGTGTCTTTACATTTTGAAATGGTCAAAAGTGTTGAGTGTCTGGAAGTTACTACATATGGGTCTTTTTTTTTTTCTTTTAACAGTCGCTCCAAGTCCAGATCACCATCTCCAAAGAGAAGGTAGGCACAGCTTAGAGCTAGAGCACACCATATGCCACACGGAACCAGGGGGGTGCTGCAGAGGTTGACTTCTGCAAGGATCAAATCCTGAACTTTTTTCCTTGTGAGCTGCAGCACCTGAATTTGTACGGGCTACGGTAAAATGGATTCCCAGGGGTGCTTTCCGCTGGTAGGCAGAAGGTCATACCAAAGCTGTTTCTAGAAAGGGAACCTAGTGCAGGTTTCATGTGTCGTCTTCCTGCTGTGTTAAGCAGCAGCGTCCTCTGTGCAGACCCAAGGCTCGCTCCGAGCTGGAGCCACGCAGCTTGCCTTCACCGGGCAGCGCAGGAGCCCGCCTGCACAGCCGCAGACTCAGAGGTGCTCTTCATGAGCAGGCTCAGGTCCTGCCTAGCTGTCAGAGCCGTCTCTGGTTGGTACGGACGCGGTGTAAAACCTAATGCTTGTAGTAGGGGTGAGCTGCACGTGAGAACGGTGCGGACAGGGGCAGCGTGGGGAAGGGGGGCCCTGAACAAGGGAACCCGGGGCAGGACGCGCGTTGGCTGTTGGGTCTGGCTGTAGGAGCTGCTCTCACTCCTTTTCCTTTCCCTTTCAGTCATTCACCATCAGGAAGCCCTTGAAGGAGTGCATGTCCTGAAAGAATGGATTCAAGTTAAAATGTTAAAGTTTAAGAAGAAGATTTATTTTGTTTACATTATTATAAGGGATTTTGTGGTGTCTTTATAAATGTAAGGGCTTAGTCCTAGCAGGCTGTTTCTATTGACTAACAACACTCGGCATGAATTTGGACCTTTTAAACGTAGACTAACGCAGAACGCTGTTGTTGTGTTGATGTTCGGTGATCTGGAAACCTTGGGCTTTTTTATTGGCGCATTGAAATAAACAGTGCATTTCTAACGAAGGAATCCCTTGTGCTGCCCCTCCTGTTCCTTACTGCCGGGTGGTGACAGCAGGAGCATGGAAGGCAGGAGGAACGGTGCCTTCTGCTCTGCCCCTCCTCTTGGTTAAAGGGCCAGTGAACTTGGGGTGTCTGCAATGAGTCAGGAGTGTAAACTGTGGAAGTAAACAACTTTGGAATTCTTGTTTTCTTTTCTGATTGTCAAAATAGTTACAACCTCTTTGGTTTTTGGTGATGTTTATGGTAAAGTGGCAGTTTGGTGCAGAAGCAAACACATTTAGATGATATCCTCTTTAGGAAATAAAATCTCAGGAAACCCTTGATCCTCTGTCAGCAGTGGCTGGGAGGCAGCTCCCATGAAAGAGGCCAGTGCTGGAACCATGCGTTCCACCTGCAGCTGGAGCTCTGGCATGGGGAAATAGGGGCGCTGCACAGAGTCTGGGGGTCTGGGTGCTGTTACCTCTGTGAAACTGCATCTGAGCTGCACCTAATGTTGGTTAAAGCTAGGGCATTACATCTGGGTATGGGTCCCTCAGATGGCTGGAAAAGAAGTAAGAAAGCATAAACCGAGGCTACACCTTAACAAAAAAAGCAGCCACTGCTTCACTAGGATGAAATAAATTACACTGTAACAAGGCTGCAGCACCTCCACACATGGGCGATCCCCTGCTAAAGGAAGCAGTAAAGCTTTGTGCCCCAGCTGGAGAAACCGGGTCAGTGCCCCTGAACTCCAAGTGTGAGCCTGTGGTGTGCAGGAGGGGGCACTGCAGCCCCGGTGTCACAAACCAGTGTGTGGGGGGGGAAACAAGGGCTGTGCTCACGGTCTGTTACCTGCTGTCACCTCCTGATGGCATGGATGCGCTTCCTTCTCTCCACGGGATCCAGCCTGCTGCAGGATCTGCTGTCCTGCCCTCGCCTTGGCTTGGGGCAGAAGTCAGCTGGTGATGAGGAGCAGAGTCCTGCAGCACCTGCTTGAGCACTGATTTCCTTCCAAAGCACTCTGCGCTCCTTGATGTTTGCAAAGGTCTTTTATTCAAGAGGGATACCATTGGGAAAGTGTACAAAGTCTGGAGTGAGAAATGGGATCCATTCCTCTTGCAGCCATCTGCTGCCCCTTGCAGGACTGCCAGCCACGCACAGGAGCGGTGCCGCGTCTAACGGCTGCCCTGTGTCCTAACAACACACTGAGCATTCCCCTCTGAAGTGCTTTAAAACTGCCCCAGGATGACCAGGCCCCGAACAGCTCTTTGCTACACCCCAGGAAAACCAAGCGGCAGCACCCAGCTGTGCAGTTACAGAACATGGTGCTGCTGTTGTCCCACTCCTGCTGCGTCACTGGGACGCAGGAGAGGCGCAGCCTTCTGCAGCTCAGCACTCCGCAGAGCCCGTCCTGCTGTGCCACCGCGTCGCTGCAGGTACACCCCGATGCCCTTCCTCACTGCTTCTGCACACGCTTGACTGTTTCTTGAAAACCGCCTCCCCTGCCCCTCGTCCCTCAGCCCGAAGGCTGCTTCGAGGCAGGGCTGCTGCTGGTTGCCCTGTTGTTGAACCGCAGATGACAGCAAAGTTCTGTCGCTGAAGGCACTTGCTAGGGCAATTGCTACTGCACCCAGCAGTTCAGCTGCAGCAATGCTGAGCATCGCAAACCAGCAGCAGTGGGGAACGTCCCCTTTTCCCTGCAGTAATACATGGAAACCACAACACTGCACCGATCAGGTGAGTTACTCCTCAGTTTCAGGTGAACTGCCTCAGTTTCCCTTTTTAAAAGCTCTGTAAGCCAATCAATTCCGACTGCCTCAGTGAACTCAGGGTCAAACTGCAGAAGACAGTGTAAACCAGTGCAAGCAGCAGCTGCTTTCAGACAAGGCTGGTACAGGCAGCAGCATTTTTGTGACCAAAACCCCCTACTGCCAGTGCACAGCTTCGCAGAAAACCACCTGGCTCTTGTGGTTGCTTTCTATTCCTCCCCTAAGTTTTGCCGTTTTCCTGGCTCCCACTGAGGACTGTAAGCCAGGTCATTTTCAACAAGCAAGCCCTCTGCAAACAGTCGAAGAGAAAACCACACCTGCCAACAGCACAGCTGCCACCTTGGTCTGCCAGAGGTCAGCACCATGCTCGGAGACAACAAATACATACAGACACCGACGTTACCTGGCCTGTTCTCAGGCATTAGCAACTGAGACTTCACAGAGAGCTGTCCACACATCACTGCGTGGTCACAAGCTTCACGATCATCCCGATGATGCGAGACCCGCGGGGGCACATGCACAAATCCATGCTGGGATTCTTGATTTTATCCTGCAGCAGCTGGTCGAGTTCGCAGCGCAGCTCCTTCACCAGCTCGGCCACCTGGCAGGCAGGGCACGACACGGAGGTGAGCGCAGGGCTCCCGAAACGCACCTCCCACGTCCCGGACGCGGGCAGAGACCTGCAGCGCTCCAGCGTTACGCCGTTACCTGGTGAGAGGCAGCCGCGAACCGTATCCACCCGTCGTCCAGGGAGATGACAAACTCCCCCTTGTGCAGCTGCATGTGCACCTGCCCGCCTCCCAGCAGCACCAGCGGGTACACCGACACCATGCTGCAGTCCCGGATGAACACGCGACTGGTCTTGATCTTCTCGTGGTACACCAAGTAGGGGCTCTCGAAGTGCCTGGTCTGCAAGAGCAGAGCCCAGAGGGCTGCGGTTAAGGACAAAGGACGCGTACGCTGCGCCCTCCTCACAGTGCCACCTCTACGGTGACCTGCGCAGGCTGACACAGGGTTGCCTGCCTCCTGCAGGGCTGCAAGGAGCAGCCAGCGTGCCTGCACGGCTGACGGACTCTCCAGGCCATGGCAGCTGCCGTTGGCTTCGCCAGTTACGCCGTGCTCCTTCCCACTGTGCAGCGAGCACATCAGAAATCAGCCAACGACCAGCGTTGCCTCAAGGCAACAAGTTCTTTTCACGTTACGGAGATGTTCACGTGCGTCTGTTAGGGTCTTCTAAGATCAGGAGTGAGGAACAGTTCAAAGCCTTTTAACCCCAGCTCACGGTTAATGCTGAAAACCCCGTGCTTTAAGCAGGTAGTTTACAACCTGGGAGAGCACTGGGTCTTCAAACACGGAAGCAGACTTCGTTAGCCAAGTGCCACCATCTATCACTACAGAGAGAAGAGCTCTTACCTAAAACAGCTACTAAGGTGGGCAGTAGCGAGTTTTAAGGATCCTTTTTAAGCATCAAAAGGGACCCTCGTGAATCTCAGCTACCGATGGTGATTTTTTTTAAATTAAAAAAAAAGAGTGTTTGCAGAAAAAAAGAATCCTAACCTGATAATTCACAGATGAAGGGTGAATGTGAACATAGCCATCATTTTTGGTAACAAACTTAAGCTCTTCTGCTTTTGGTTGCATTTTGACAACTCCTGCGCTGGTCTTCTGGTATTTGCCCTCTGGCTTTTTCACCTGTACGGTGTAAGACAGAAAGTTACAGGAGTCTGCTGTACCAGAACACCAAATTCATCCTTTTTGAACTTAGGTTTTAATTTTATCAACAACAGAAATTCTCAGGTAGTAAACAAGTCACTGCAGATACTACACCCCACCTGCTGTTCTAAACCCCGACAGCTCATTTATAACCAGTCTCCTAAAAAGCTCTGATTAATTTGAAGGAGGTTCTGAAAAACATTTGCTGCTGGCATTTATGCAAAGCGAAAAGCAAGCAGCGTCACGCAGCACAAAGGGGAGTTCAGCCACCTGGCTCTGGCCCTACAGGCAGCAAGCTGGCCACCTGAACAGAGTCACCGTGCTGAAAGCGGGCAGCGTGGACGTGCTGCGCAGTGACTGAGCGTCACGAATGACAAAAGTGTTCTTTTACCTGGACAACGTTGGGGTACAGCGCGGCGCACAACATAGCGGAGATCAGCTTGATGTTCTCCGCGTTGGAATTTGCCTGCGGAATTGAAAGACACATTGGGCACTCGACAGGTGGGTCAGACGAGAGAGCCCTGCTTCTGGGAGGAGTCGGCCACTGGAACGGGTTTCCTTTCAGAGCCGCGCTGCTGTGTTTTACTGGGCAGGTCTCAGAGCAGAGCGGGGAGGAAGGCACAAACTGTCCCAGCGCACGGTGAGACACCACAGCTACCGAGCCCTTACCACCCCGACACGCAGCCCTGGGAGATCGCTGCCTTAGCAGGCACTGCTCCCTGATGACTGCCTGCAGGGCTGAAACGCTCCACTGCCAGCTCCATAACGCTACTCCGTTCCCAAAATAACGTCTGCCGAAATTCAGCCCAGGCCATGAGTCAGCGCTTGCACCTCGTGTGTCAGGCCAGCAGCATTTCACTCTGCCAGAAGAGCAGGCTGCTGCGTCTGTCCCGCTCCCACGCCCGGTCCTCTGCCTGGGCACATGGGGTCTCATGCAACCGAGGCTGGCACCAGCACGTAAACAGGCAGCGGGTGGCCACTGCCAGGCTGCGGCAAGAAGCCCACCAGGCCCCAGCACCCGTTCAGAGCACCGACACGCCGCCAGTCACCTCCTCTCCTGTGGCATCCAAGACGCCGTCGCCTCCCTGGGACCACTTCCTCTCGATGTCCCTGGCTCTCAATCCCTCCTTCACAAACCCGATGTCGGACAGCAGCTCTGTGAACTGCCTTTTCAGGCTGGCGATTTCCTACAAACGGAGAAAGGGCTGTGAGGCCTGACCCCCAGAGCCAAGAGAGTTAACAGGTCGCCCAGCTGAGGCTCCAGAGCTCCCCCTCGGCGTCCCAGCCAGCCCCCGCACGAGCCCACAAAAACCGACGTACCTGAAGAACTCTTCCTGACAGGAAGTTTTCCCTGCAATAGTTGAAGCTGGCCTGAGAGCCCTCTTTGGTACTTAAACGCCAACCCTAATTGAAAGGATGGGGGGAAACCTTCAATAAAATCTCACAGCTTCAATTTCAGCACATGACAGACCTCTGACAGAGGCCAATGGTTTTTCGCTCACCTTATAGGCCTGGAGAAGAGCCAGATAGTCGCTGTTTCCTACTGCAAACTCCAACTTCTTCTTGTTTGCTTCTTCCCTTTTATCCCACGGGGACACCTAGACGGGCAGGAACAGATTAACCCTCCTCCTCCTCTCCTCAGCACGTAGACACGGCATCCCCAGAGCTGCACGGCATGCCGCCTTTGGTACGCTGGCAGCAGCTCACCGGTCAGCCTGCAAATCGTCTCTGCAGAGAACGAGAGGCGTTCCAAGCTGCCCCATCAACTGCAGAGCACCTGAGTGCACTGCCCTGTCCAGCCACAGCAGATCCAAAGGAAAATCTGCGATGGAGCAGCCCACAGCAAGTATTTAGCGTAGGGGCGCACCTCCCTGCTGCTGCAGAAGTGCCAAGATGCGGAATGTCATCTCAGCAAGTTAACAGAAATGAGAATGCCCGTAACAGAGGAGAGCACAGCAAGCCTGAAATCCACCCGAGTCAGAGAGAGAAGGCAACAGTAACGTGGGAATTCAAGAAGCAGGGCTAAAGCTCTTCTCTATCAGAATACAGAGAGAGACTGACAGCACCTGGACTTCAATGCTGTAGAAAATGCCGAACAAGCATAAGCAAAACAGAAGCCAAAGAGAAAGCGAACACACAAACGGATCAAAACTGAAGTCTGCATTCACAGCTCAGACGCGTCAGCTTCACAATTATCCCTCTTTTGTAATTATTCCTAACTCCTCCTTGCGTTCACTGTCCATTCTTACGCTAAATCCAGACAAAAAGGATTGGCTGCACTTTTCAGATTAAAAACAATGCCCGCTTTGTTTCTGCGCTCACTCATAAATAACATCCGTGTCACTGCCGCACGATTTTGCTCGTCTGCTTGTAACCGAGCTCCTTTAACGAGCGCTGCATCACCAGCGTGTAAACGAGGTGGGCCAAAAAGGAGAACGACAATACCACAGTGCAGCACGCAGCAGGTCACAGCAGCATTCGCCGACGTCGGGAATACTCACGAAAGGTGACTTAAAAGCCAGACTGGCTGCTATAGTGAGCGCGGGATCCAGGCAGCGGAAGATGGTGCCGAACAGCATTAGTTTGCCGATCCTGACGTCGACAGGCAGGGAGGCCAGGTGGTACCCCAGAGGGGTGAGCTTCTCGTCGGGAGTTAACGCCCCCAGGTCTTGCAGTCGCAGCTTTGACGCCTGCAAGGATTCGGTTCTAGGGGGCTCAATGAGTCGTGATAGGACAGAGTGAAGGCTCTGTGCAGAGAACATCTCCAGAATCTTAATTCTTAAGGAAAAAAAAAAAGAAAAAAAAAAAGGCAGCTTAGTTCCATGGACAGGATGCAAGAGCAAGGGTTTATCAAATGAACAGAAAAGGAACTGTGAAGGGCACGACAGTAGGGCAGTTAAGGTCAGGAAGCAACATGAGGATGGCTGACCCCATCCAGCCTCTCCTCAGCAAGGAGAGACCTTCCTCCTGCTGTCACGTCGGGGCTAAGCACTGTGCAGGAGGACAGGGAGACGTGGGGCAGGGCACGCTTAGCTCTGTGCATGCAGAGGGGCTGCAAGAGCCTGAGAACCTGAAACCTCCGCAGCAAGTGCCAGAGAACACTGGGGAAACCAAGTGCTTCAGTGAGGGCATTTCAGGTGCTGCCTGCAGCAGGCAAAGGCCGTTCTGCAGCCTGGCTCCTTCAAGCAGCGCAGGAACAACGGCTCACCTTAGACACAGCTGCTCCAAGGGCACTCTCTGTATTTCTGGCAGCTGCTCCTTTATGAGCTGATGGTTATAGTGATGGCTACTGAAAAGATGGAAGCAGACACCCGAGGCTACGCGGCCTGCCCGTCCTTTCCTCTGCAGAGCATTGGCCCTGGACACAAACGTGTCCTCCAGACTCTCCATTCCTTTGCCTGGGTCGTACCTACAAGAGCAAGAAAGAGGCTCCTACGCACGAGCACAGGGCAAACAGGCTGGAGCTCAGGCAGACGGATGCTGCCAGCTTCTGCACAGACCCAGCTCCCACCCCTGCAGCTGGCTCCGGGCCCAGACTGGCGTCCCCACCTGACAGCAGCTTCCTGCAGATCAAGCTCCTTTGAGTTTTCCCCAGCTCTCTGCACAGAGGGGGACTGCATCCCAGTACCTTTTCTCTTTCATTTTCCCAGAGTCGATCACGTAGACCACGTCATCGATGGTGACAGACGTTTCTGCAATGTTCGTGGAGATGATGATCTTGGTGACTCCCGCAGGAGGCCGAAGGAACACAGACTGCTGCTCTTCGCTGGACAGTGACGAATGAAGCGGATAAACGACACACCTGGAGGGGAGGAACGAGAGCAGGCTCAGTGCATCTGCAGCTGCTTCGCTCCTGGGAGGAGCCTGCCTGCTCACACTGCTGCGTCTGCGATGCCAGACTGGAAGAAACCCCTCCACAGTCAGCCAGCGTAGTCACAGACACCCGGGGAACAGCTGCTCAGCCAAGGAGATCCAGTCTAAGGCCAAATGAACCCCAGGGAAATAAAAAAATAAACCCCAGCTGAAGGTGTTTCAGCAGGCCTTTGGAAAGAGAACAAGGGCTGAGGTGAAGCTTTCAACCCTCCACTGGATGGTGCAGAGCACAAAGTGGAGAGCGCTCACTGCTAGGATCTCTGAGAGCTACAACAGCGTAGGGAGGTAACAAAGCTGACAGCCTTCAAGCCCTGAGATGAGAAGAAAAGCCAAAGTGAGCAAGTCAGCAAGACAGGAGAACAGGAATCACCTTGACTGGGTCAAGACAAGACCTTCGTATCACAAACTCACACATTTAATAACCTTTACTCTTCCCTTGATAAAGGCAGGCTTTGTGCAGGAAGCTACTTTTTTTTTTTTTTTTTTTTAATGGGTAAAGACTGATCACTTGGGAGCTTTTCTGCCTTACCTCTTGCTGTGTCTGTTATTAAAAAGGGCGTTGGACTGGAGCTGCTCATAGAGCATCTTGATTTCTGCTAGACCAGGCAAAAATATCAACACAGCACCTAAATATGTCAACAACAAAAAAAACAATAATAATTAAAAAATCACTCAACAGAAATGACAGCACGATGCGTTACTGATGTGCAGATGGCCCATGGCAAAACTCCAGCCCTGTGCTGCAATTACTGTACAAAAAGCACACAGGCTGCAACAGCTCCTCGCTGAAGACGTCCCAAAATGCTCACCTTCTCCATCCTACACATATCAGGAGCTTTGTTACTCAGACAGAACCCTGCACACAAAATGCTTGCACATGTCTGCATGCACACAGCCTCCATGAATCTACCTCTGCTCCTCTCTCGAGGACAGTGAAACTACCTGGGGGGTACGAATGTCTGCCAGCAACTATCCACTCCAGCAACGCTTCAATTAACTCCAGATTCACTTTGTCCAAGTCCATGACAGACATTGTTTTCAACACTGTCTTGTTAACCCCTGGGGAGAAAGGAAGAACACATGCCGTTAAGCCCATCTCCGTAACACACGGGTAAGGGGAGGGCAACGGAAGTCAATGCGGCACCTGGAAAGGGATGGAAACAGAGGAGCTGGAAGCTCCCTTCTCAGATGCTTGAAAACTGCGTGCAGCCAAGAGGTTTATTCCAGTTTAAGAGAATGATGGGTTTCATTTTCTTTTTTCTTTAAAGCTGACAAGAGGTTTCTGATCTCATCTAGAAAGCAGCAACCTGCTTAACTTCACCACCACAGAACTCTGAGCTACATGGCACATTGGTAGTATGATCCGGTATGCCAGTGCAACATGCTGGCCTGCAAACGTCCCATGCCAATTTCTTAGGTTTAAGAAGGAGCTCACCTTTGTATCGCGTAAGAAGCTGCTTCAGAGTTAATTTCTGGTCCGGGTCTGAATCCCGGACAGCGGTGTCAGCGCCCTCCAGAAGGCCAGCACGTCTCAGGTCCTCCTCGACTTCTTCAAACGCAGTTCTTTTGTGTCTGCCGTTCAGTTTGCTTTCTTGCTTCGTCTTGCGCCTGTAGGGGCTGCTGTCCTCTAGAACATACCTGAGCAGCAGAACAACGCTCAGTGCCGGGGAAAGAAGCCCCACAGTCTCCACCTAATAATCAGCTACAGAGACAGGGAACCACGAGAACACCAGGCTCCTCTCAGATGCAAGGCGGGGACAGCAGAGAGGCCAGGAATTCTCCTTCACGCTTAGTGCAGCTCACGTCGCTGCTCTAACTGCGCTGCAGGGACAGGCGGAGTGCTGCTTCTGAGGTGGACTCAGTTCTCCGGGCAGAGAGGCACAGCACAGCGAGCTGTGAAGCCCCAGTGCCGCTCAGGTTGCTGGTAACTGACTGCAGCGCAAGGGAGTTGGGAACAGCCTGACCCCCGCAGCACAGCTCTCTCCCTCACGCTAACAGGCTGAGAACGCCTGGCCACGTCTTACCTCGTCATTGCGATCACGTCCTCCAGGAAAAACTGATCCACGGGAAACGTTCGGCCTGAAAGGGAAGGCGAGAATAAATCTACAAGCCACAGAGCAGGCACAGAGGAGGGAAAAGGCGAAAGATGGCCATTATGTCACACGGGTTGTGATTTCACACGCTGGCTTCGCAGCTTTCATCCCTAACCCACCCCCGTGGCCTAAAAAAAAGAACGTGGGGCTCTCGTCTACACTGCGTTCCTCAAGGTAACGTCTGTCTGAAGCACTGGATGTTCTCCAGGCATGGCTGGTAACAGGCACACACACGGCCACAGAAGGGCACCAGCGTCCTGTCATTTTTCGGCTTTTTGGGGAGGAAATTCTGCTGCTACAAAGACAGCACCAAAAAAGCTCCGCTTCCAGGGCTTTTCTCATAAATGCCATTAGTCTTTCCCTTCAGGCCCTTGTAATCATCGTTCTTGTAGAAACGTTCACCTTGCCACTCCACAGAATTAGCCCTCTGTTTGAAATCTGGGTCGAAATGATCTTTTTCCCGCCCAACACTGATCTGCCCAGCATTCCAGAAACACTTCACAAGCAGAAAACCCGAAACCAATCCTGTGGAACAACGGATGCTGACAGCATAACACAAGGGGCTGTCCCACCTGGTATGTTCACGATGGGACAGGAGTGGAAGTACTGAGAAAACAGCTCTGCGTTCAGGGTGGCACTCATGAGGATAATGCGCAGGTCTGGCCTCTGAACCATTATGTCCTTCAAAACCAGCAGCAAGAAGTCACTGAAGGAGACAAGCAACAAGACACCTGAATTTGTTCAGTGCCAGCTCTCCGGCCTCCTGATTTCCTCTCCGTTCTCCCCCCTTTCACAGCGTTTTCGATAGCACAGCAAAAGCACCACGGCAGCAGCACGAGCCCCTCCGAGGGGCTGGAGGCCACTGAGCTAGTGGGAGCCGATCTGCTCCTGTTCTGGCTTTTCCTTACTAAAGGGTCAGAATCAGGGCGCAAATGCATTTAAACAACAAAAATCTCTGGTTACCTTATAAATTAATTACATTAATGACCAGACGAGAGTGTTAGATAAAAATTGAAGTAACAGAGGAGTCGCTCCTGCTCCTTCCCCACCGGAAGTGCTACTCAAACCCATTCCTCCCTGCCCACTGCGTTTTTCCCTGTGTGTTTACAGCTTTTGTGGCATGCCTAGAGGACTGGCTTCCAAGCAATTTTAGATGAGAAGAATCCTTGAGATACACAACCTTATCTGAAGCTCAAGCACAACCCGAGCTGTAGAGTAAATGGGCACGGTCACTGCCTCCTCAAAACTGACTGCATCTCAGTGTTCCACCAGGAAAGCACTAAAGGAAAGGACCCTTGCCACTTAGTTTACAGAGAGGGAGAACAGCTCCCAAAAGGACACGTGGAGAATTTTGATATGTGGTAAAAGCTGAAACAAGAGAGGAGCAAGAACCACAGAAGTGTGGCGAAGAAGTCACTGAACTCCCCAGTCCCATCCAACACCCCGGCAACACGATGGCGGACTGGAAGTACGGCGCTTAGAAGAGGCGTGCTTTCTTTGCCAGCTGCTGCAGCGCGGCATCCTGCTGCCCAGAGACCAAAACCTGAACCCAGACTCCTTCTGCTGTCCCACACCGGCGTCGTAACCGCCTCCACCTCTGTGGCTGCGCCTCCGCGTTCTGCCACGGCTTACCTTTCTTCGGTTCGTTCGTGAACTTCGTCAACAATAACGTGTGTGATCCCCTGCAAGGCCAGGTCTCCTTCGAGCCTTCTCAGCAGCACGCCGGTGGTGCAGTACAGCAGCCTGGTGGCCGAGGACTGGGAAGGTCAAACAAAGCACGTGGCGGGACTCTGCACAGCCTAACGGAGCGCTGAGTTTTCGCTGAGCGCCAGGCGTGACAGAGAGGAAACAACCCATCCTCGCTGGAGACAGGGCTGGACAATTTGTCTTTGCTGATTAAAAGTTAAGAGCATCTGCTTTGTATCAAGGGGCATTGCTGACTGTTAGGGTTGAACGAATAAATGGAACCGTTTCTCCTTTGGAAGCTGCTTTGTGGTAAACAGCTCAGATCTCTGTCCCTGGAAAGATTTAAATCCAATTCTCCCTTCTGGCTCCACTCGGAGACAAGTGGAAATGAAGCCAGCAGCCCCAGCTATCTGTCTGGAGGACAGCAGCGGCACTTGTACTCAGACCCTTCACCCTCTGGCTCACAGAGAGCCAAGCAAGACGAGATGCTGCACTCTCGTTCTGTGAAACGAACTTCAGCTTGGGGCAAAATGAAATACAAACACTCCTGTATCCCGTTACATAAACCACAGGTGATGCAGCCTTGCTGATCTCACTACACGGTGGAGACAGGACAGACCCTGTCCGCTTGGCAAGCAGAGCACACATTTTCACGGAACTAAATGAAAACCAACAAGCAAAGCACCCGCACCTTCACGCTTTCCAGGCGGATCTGATAGCCCACGGTGACTCCAACCCTTTCTGTTCTCTCTTTGGCCACGCGCTCAGCCACAGAAATGGCAGAGATCCTGCGAGGCTGCGTGCAGATGATGTTTGCAACTCCGTGCGGGGAGCCTTGCAGTGAGGCATCCAGAATGAACTGAGGAATCTGAGTGGTTTTCCCACAGCTGCGTGGCAAAAATCAGGCATCAGTTAGAAAAACAGACAACAAAAAACCGGAACCAAACCGAAGTAAACACCTCCCACCCAAACAAAGAGGCCGTATTCCAGCTGGGAACACGGACGCATCCCCGACCTTTTCAAGCTGGACGTTCCACACCCTCGTGTGCGCGGTCCGACGCGCTGCCTGCGCGCGCGGTCGTGCCCTTACCCTGTCATGCCGCTCACAACGAGAACTTGGTGGCTCTTCAGCAGCTCAAGGATAGTTTCTCTCTCTTGCCACGCCGGGAGCTTCTGTCTTTCATGCAGCATGGCCTGGAAGTGTCTGGAAGACTGATGCACAGAAACAATTAGGAGCAATTGCAAGCATGAAAACAGACACTCTGCTGTGCAGACCCTACCTTTTTCAGCCGAAATCGCATGCAGATTTTAACATTTTCTTTATACAGAGACTTCACTTGGACATCATACTTCCTAGAGAGCTTTTTCTTGAGGTTCACGTAACTCTCGTTCTCCACGACGACTTGTTCGGGCTCATCTTCCTCCTCCTCTTCTGCCAGCTCTTCTTCCTCCTGAGGCTCTGACGCTGTTGAGGCTTGAAACAGAGAACAGTCAGTCAGTCAGGCACTGCTAGCAAAGCACCACCAGTGCTGCAGGGAGGAGACACGTGCCCCAGGAGCGTTCTCAATAAAGCTAGACAAGAAAGACAGACAGACAGAAAGACAGACAGAAAAAAGGTACCTAGAGATCCATTCTAGACTCGCTTGCAACATTCACTAAGCGTTAAATCCAACTTTTAAAAAATTAATTGTGAGGAAAGGTTGGTAATTTTTTTTCCTCAAAAGATGCCTCTGAGTTGGTGAGCTGCAGATGCAGCACAGCTTGTAAGAAACCTTCCCCCTCCCAGCACGCACCGGGTCGGCGCTGGGGAGCTGACCCCACAGCTCTCGTGGCTGTTCATCAGCTGCACTGGAAGAAGCCCCGTTCGCTCTGCCAGCCTGAAGCCGCTGGCTGTGCCCTCCTCAACCTCGCTCCCAGCCAGCGGAAAACCTTTCTGCTGCAGCTTTCCCAAGGAAGGGACCTCCTGAAGCAGAGACCACGGAATCTGGCTCACCACGTGACCCTGACCTCCAGCAACAGATCTGGAAGGGAGGCCTGCACTGTGCTCCCCGCCTTTTTTTTTTTTTTTTTTTTTTTTTAACCCAGAAACTGGAGGGAAACGCGGCGTACCTTCGGACAGCTGGCTGGGAGCAGGTGCAGCCTCCGCACGCAGCCTGGCTGGAGGTGCGGCCTGCAGGGAGGCGGGAGGAGCGCTGTACTTGTGCTGAGTGCATTCCAGGAGCTGGCTCATTTCAGACTCATCCTCCAAGCAGGTCACCAACGCGTACACCACCGGCTCGTTGGACTCTGCGGCTACCAGGGCCTTTCCAAACAGGAATTCAGCGATGTGCAAACGACAGGCAAGAGGCAGGTTCTCATCTGTGGAGTAAAATGCCACAAGAGGCGCCTGGAGTGGATACTTGTTTTCTTCAGGAAATCTTACTTCAAGTTCATAGACGGGACCGTCGGCTCTGAGATGGGAGTCGTCTACTGAGCTTTTGGTTGCTCTCAGCGGGTGGTCTGGAGGGAACTCGTGTCCGAACCTGCATTTTGACCCAAACCTGCAGCCTCCTTGGAGATAAAATTTGCATATTTCTTTGGAAGCCTGCTTTCCCGCGTCCCTCGCACAATCACCCTTCTGCCTGGATTTACTGAGCCTACTTGCTAGGTACTCCAGTTCCAAACCAAAAGTCCACACTCTGTTTTGAATTCTTTCTACAAATTTTTCTCCGTAGATCGACCGCAGGACAAAAGCTTCTTCCTGTCTCTGTTCCAAACATTCCTCTCGACTGGCCTGAGCAGCTGCCGCAGAAACCTGCATCCTCTCCCCGTACCGCTCGGCGAAGCACTCCGAGAGCAGATGCTCCAAAGATGCCCCAATGTTGCCATGGCAGGACCTCAGCACGGTCCTGCAGCGCTCAGTGTCAAAACCATACCTGCAACAGAGCGGGGACAGTGTGACAGCAAGCAAGTGACAGCGTATGAAGCAAAGCGGCAGGAGATCTGCTTCACCAGGCTCACAGCGAGGAAGCATGCATGGCACGAGACACTGCTGAATGAAACAAAGCCCCCCAGAAGTCTGTTGTTTGTGAGGAGACAAACCAGCTTACGTGGCAACTGCCTCCCTCCTCGGAAGGCAGCACGTAACAGAGGACTGTATTTCCCACTTACACGGTATAAATAAAGCTCTTCAGAAAAAGCTGAGTCCTCTCACATAGAAAAACACTCTCAAGTTAAGAAAAAATAGTAAATGCTTGGAGCTGAGCAAAAGGGATGAAGAAAGCTTACAAGCTTTCAATACTACATCCACCTGGGGCAATGCTCCCTGAGCTCTCCCAATACCCACGGCATTATCTTCTAGAAGGAACTGAAAATTTTGCTGTAAAAATGCTACAACAGTTTATTTTCATAAAGCCATCATCTTCCCCTTGAGGATCAAATTTGCAGGAGACGGAAAGCAACAAGCTCTGCACACGGCATCTCCCTGGAGGCAAGCGCAATGCCAGGCCCTGGGGCTTACAGTACGGAGACTAATGGTTTGCCTCTTCAGGACGTAAATTATTGACAGAAAGGAATCACCTGGAGAGTTTGTGCACAGCAAACGGAGACACTTCGCTTTCCACAAACTCCTGCTCAGCTGCCTCAGCAGCAGACCTTGGCGTTATGTCAGAAGCTTCCTGATCTGTTGACCAGCACTGCTCATCATCGAGGTAATCAGGTTCGTCGTCGTCTTCACCAGGGCCAGCTACTCTGATAAAAAGATACAAGGTTAAAACGGAACAGACTCGTACTGCTGAACGGACACAGGGCCGTGCCCTGCTATTTGAAATCCTCCGCTTCAGTGGGGAGTCCCACAGTCCCTTTCCCAGAGCAGACTCAAACCCGCAAGATTTAAAATTAAGAGGTAAGGGGAAAAGAAGAACGCTGGTTTTCGTTCTAACAGCGTGCCCGCTACTGCACCTAGAAGCAGTGCCTCTGTTTGAACTAACTCTGGTTCGGGAGCCAGATCCTGCCCTTGAAGCTCTCGAAGAAGTTCCTTCACCCTCCTCTGGTTCTCCGTCGTCATGTGTATGGTCTGCAGCGGCATTTTGGCTTCGGACCTCTGTTTCGTTTGCCCTCCTCTTCTGGCAGGGGCGCTTGATCTAAAAATTAAAATCAAATCAGAAGACAAGGACTCATTTGCCTGGCTCAAATGACTCAATGACTGACGAGGCGCGTGAAGCTGACCTCCAGCACCCAGCCCTGCCGATCAAACCAAACCAGGAGAGCCGTGTGTTACGGACCAGACCCTCCCGCCACCGCAGCAGCCTTCGGCTGGGCTCGTTCAGACGCGTGCACCCCACACCCAGACACACCCACAGCCAGCCCCCGAGCACCCCCCAACACCCCCCTGCATTCCGCGACCCGCAGGTTAGCGGAAGGACCTGGTTTCCAGCCTCGGCTCCTCGAAGAGGCAGAAATCGTCTCCATCGTCCCAAACCCGAGCCGAGCATTTCCTGCTTCCGCCGAGCTGAGACTTGTTCGAGTGGCCGCTGCCTCCCCTTCCTCGTCCTCCGCCTCCCCTCCCTTTTCCTCCTCCTCCTCCTCTCCCTCTCCCTCCTCCTCTGTTGGGCTTTCCCCTCCTCTTCGCTCCCGAGCTCATGTTCTC
>VXAV01003021.1:0-74851 GCA_013399715.1 Alectura lathami | reverse complement strand
GCCCAGGGGCGGGGCCTTGGCCCGCCCCCCCGGAGCCGCTCCGTGCCCCCGCGAGGCCGCAGCGGGGACAGGGGACGGGGGACGAGGGACAGGGGACGGGGGACGGGGGACGACCCCGGCCCGCTCCTCACCGCTCCGCCGCGCCTCGCTGCGACCCGGAAGCGCCCGCCTTCCTCTTCCGGGCCGCCGGCCTCCCTAGCAACGGCCGAGACTTCCGCGTGGCGACCGCGGAGGGCGTCGCGGTCGCGGCCCGGCGGCCCGGGCTGGCTGGATTCACAGCGGGGCATCCAGCACGGGAGGAGGTTTCTTCTGCTGCCACGGCTGCCTGAGACCGCTGCTCCCAGCGGCTCGGCCAGAGGCCAGGACTCAGCCGCAGCCAGCAGCTCTCAGGGTGGTCGTCCCGCCCGCCGCCCGCTCCCACCTTACCAGGTCTCTGGGCTCAGGCAGAGCTCAGAGGAACAGAACAGTTCGGGCCCCTTTCGGAGTTTTTTCAAGCCGTCTGCCTACAGACACATGGGGAAAGACAGTGCGTGTCTTCCTCTAACAAGAACGTGGTACCCACTGCAAAACCCACAAAGCGGTCCTAACGAGAAAAATAACTGCAAAAACTCACATGAGAACGCTCATGTTTTTTCTCCTCAAGTGACTTCTCTGTCAAATTTGCTACGATTGATTTAGCTTTATCTTTTTAAGTACCTCCGCAGTCCAGTATCTGAAATAAATAAATAAAAATATGTGTAGTTAATATGCAGCCTGTCACTGGAGAACAGCCCTGCCTCGCCCTGCTGACCAAAAAGAACAGCCGCGGCAGTCCTAGAAGCACGGCCAATTCTGTTTCTACACGATCAGGCGCCGAATCAAGCAAGCGTTAGCAGAACGCACCCCAATACAAAACGGGAACCTGTGCACTGACGTCAATTTTTTGAGGGGAAAGGGAACTAAAGACTTTTTATACCATCAACTGGCACGTTAAGATCTGCCACAGAACTGCTGTCCTTCGTGGTCACACTAACCGACAGATGTGAATTCTGTGCGAGGTCGGAAACCCCGCGCGCTCGTCACTGCGGTGAGGGCATCGAGCACCAGGTCACGCACGCGGCTGCAGAGGCGTTGTCTTCCAGAGACCTCAGGTTTGCAAAGGGTGCTGATACGTGGACGCTTCTTCTTTACAGCAGATTCAGGCGTAACGATGAACCTGGGACCAGCAGAAATACGTGATTTATGAGCGCTCAGTTCAGGCCGCAGTTACTTTTTTCCCCACTGGAGGCTGTAAATCCTTGCACTTCGTCGTAAGAACACAGAGAAGAATGGGGAAAGGTTAAGAGAAAATTAATTTTTGCAGGAGGGTCACACGGCACCTGGCTGCAACGCCCCTAACAACGTCAGGATAAACTCGGTAGGACTTAACCCCCGGTGATTTCAAATCGTGATCAGGTCTGTTATGTTTTCTCGTGTAGAGGCTGCACGCCGGCAGGATGTTGGCGTAAATTCACTTTTGCCAGGGAAGGAGTATGTTACCTGGCTGTAACCAAGCTCACCTCTGTGCACTGACACAGCACAAGTCAAAAGCGGCCCCTTGATCACACTCTGGGTTCAAAAACTGTGATGAGTTTTTATTTCTTCACATATTTATTCAAAAGAACCCCTTAGATCAGTGGTAAATGTTTTTTTTTTTTTTTTTTAAATTGATCAACTGAAGTCTCCTAAGCAAACAGCTTGAAGAAAAGGGGCTGAATAGATTGAATTTAGAAGTGGAGCAGTTACCGACTAGAATACTTTTATTTCAGCTTGACCTAGGAATTTATCTTCCTCCTTGGTTTTCAAAAAAAAAAAAAAAAAAAAGTACTNNNAAAAAAAAAAAAAAAAAAAAGTACTCAGCAAAGTAATCCCAACATCTGCACAACTTTTTGTATTTTCCCTGAAGAAACAAACCTTCCAGCCCACAGCAGCCTGTACAAACACAGCGCTCGTGCCTGCGCTAAGCCAGGCACTGCACAGTGGGGTCAGGACAGAGAGCAAGCGCAGCTGTAGCATGGCGGTTCCTCCTCCCAGCTCAGACCCATAAAACTCCAGCAGCAACCGGCTCAAAGACACGCACCAAAACCGCTTTTCTCTGGGAGGGAAGAAATAGGTGGGCACAGAGGGGAGGCTGCGTGCCGCCACTGTTGCTATCAGAAGCCCTACGGCAAACAGTCTGGGTTTGCAAAGATCTCTTTGCACTATGAATCTAAATACTGTGCTAGAGAAAGCAGGAAAATCGCTTTTTAGTTTAAAACAGACAGACAGAAAACACACCAGCGCAGTCACGGACAAACGCGTGTGCAGCCTTTGCGTGCCAGACGTTTAATGGAGTTTCAGCAAGGACCCGCCCTTGCCTCCATTCGAAGACGCAACGCACAAACTGCGTTCCTCCAGATACGCCTTTGAGCACTCAGCTCATTTTGCTACGGTTTGTAACAATCTCGGGCTTTGTGTTTTTATTAGCAAAATGAAAAACAAAAAAACAAAAAAAACAACCACAAAACAGCACGCGATCAGCACACAGAAGCGAAGCCCTCAGTGACCGTTTGGCAACGCAACCCCCCGGGTTACACGCGCAGGTGTTCTTCGGAATTGCCATTTTGCTCTTCTCAGTTTTGTTGTGTTTTGCTCCTGAAATAGCTAGCTCCCGAACAGAAATACAGTGTCCCCGGCCCTCGCCCTCAACTTCAGAAGCAGCAGCATCTTCCGCAGAGCGTCCACCAAGCTGCGAGCCTGTCCTCCCCGCTCCTCAGCGAGGACGCTGCATCACCCCCTCCCATCGGTGCTGCACAGTAATTATGCTGATTGAGGCGCTGCAGTTTTACATTTCGAGCTTTCTGCCTGAAGGGCATCTTTTAAGCTGATGTTTGTCTTTCAGTGAGAACTTATTCTTCCTTTTGCTACTGTTCCCCCTCTTTTATGCTTTTTCCCTGCTCTTCTGCTTTGGATTAGCTCACAGGACTAGCTCAAACCTTTCCCTGACACCCCTGGGNAGGGAAAAAGAAAAAAAGGTGATTTAATAAAGCTTTTTTTTTTTTTTTTTTTTTTTTTTTTTTTTTTTTAATTCCTCTTCAAAGGAAATTTTTCACGATCTAACAACAAAAGTAAAAGCACAAGAGCTGCTGGCTCCTGCTCCCCTGCCCTGGCGACTTTGGCCGCCTCACTCTCAGCCCAGAAGGAGTGCACGAGCAGCACGCCGTCTCGGCCCCAGCAACCTGAACGAGGCTGCCATGTAGGGTAGGAGGATGAAGATGTCGGACTGGGGAGGAGCCGGTGCCGTGTCCCTGTCCCCAAGCACTGGCTGCCTCACCTGGGTGCCACGGGAGGTACTTAACAGCCTCTGAGCACAGCCCCCTCCGCCCGCGGCTCCACCGGGCTCCTCGTGCTCCCTTCGCGGCGGCGTGCGGTTCTAATTAAAAAAGAAAAAAGTCGGTATCTTCTCCTTCCAAGCGCGCAGTCCTGATTTCTGCATGGGGATGCAAGGATGTGACCCGCAGATTATATAATTAGAAGGCATTTGCTATGCCTGCGTTTCGAATCAGCAATTAGCATGTGACAGTCCCATCCTGGGAAACGTCAGGCCACCATTGCTCTCCTCTCTCTCCCTTCCCGCACAGTGCTAATTCCCAACTCTGGCAACTGCCGCTACTGAGGCTCTTCAGCTCGCCTGGGGTAAGTTTGCGATGTACTCGGCACGGGATGAAGCGTGGGATTATCGATGCCATTTTTCATATTATTGGATGAGGAGTGAGCTGCAGGTATTTAAAATGCATGTAAAACGGTACTTAAAATATTTTCTGTCTTCACTGCCCAGCTATTTCCAGCTGCTTTCTTCTAAGACTGTGAATGGAGATCCAGCTGCAGTGTGCTGGATCTCCAGGATCTTGTGAAGCTGCATTTACAGCGAGGGCTCTAGAAAGAGAGGTTAAAAAGACCTTTTTGCTTCTACTGTTTAAGAGCTAAAGTGAAGTCTCTTGTTAGATTGAAGTCTCTGAATGACAGCTGCGTTAGAGTTAGCTCCAAACAAAGCACACGACTGGTGAGAGCAAATCAATGATTTTTTTGCTCTCCTTAGAAGGCTGGAGGTATTCTCAAAGTGGGACATTTAAAACAGACAGCAACCCCAGCCGGCAGGGCTGCAAGACAGTCACTAGGAAGATCCCAAGCATTTTCTTAGGAGAACTGCAGATGTTTAACCTATGGATTGCCCTGTATTGTTCCTCAATCCATGATTCCAGGAATAGAGTGGGAGAGAAAGCCAAAAGAAATAACTGCTGTCTATCAAGGCAAGGCTGTAAATTCACCGAACCGACACCTGCATGCTGATGCTTGGGGTATTTGGTCTTTTTAACAAGTGATCCCACGCACAGCTGACTGGTACTCCAAGCTGTGCCATCCCATGGTGGGGAGGCGTGTGAAGGGGGACCACGGTCACCCCCAGTCTGTGGAGGCTGCTTCCCCTGCCTCGCCCACGCACGCAGGGAGGGCTCTCATCCCTGTCCTGTCTCAGCAGCAGCTCACTCCTGTCTTTGACCCTGTGCCTAGGGCATAATGATAGCAGGTGGCTGGCTGGGGCCTCCTGGCCCACCCACACCTTCCCTCCACCCGTGGAGGATCTCACAGAGAGCAGGTGCTCGCTCAGGCTCGTAACTTTCATATGTAGCCTGCCCTGCTGCTCCTGCAAGGCTCCAGAGCAGTATTCCCTGCTGGCCGCTGGTGGCCAGAGCCATGGTGACCACTGATGGAGAGGTGGCACTCAGCTTTGGTTCTTAGGCTTGGCAGATTTTGATGGCGAAGATGGGGACAACAAGGGAAAAGACGTCCTTTTGCTACAATAGGGGAATCTGGTGGCTTTGACACCCTGCAGCTATTCTCTGGTCTTTGTTCTGGAGATGCCGTTCTGGCTTGCTGAGAGATGCAGCGGGGAAAATGAGTTTTAATGCTCAGCTCTGAAGTTTCTTGTCCCTAAAGTAGAGAGGGTATAGGCGTGGGCTGCAGCCCAAGGCAGACTGCTGATGGGTTCATATGGCTGCTGGTCATGAGCCCGCCCAGTGGGAGCCTGCAGAGGAACACCGACATCTCCAGAGCTACTTGCTGATGGGGAAAGTGCCCTGTGGTGGGCTGGCATACCCGGCAAACCATGGATTCGCTGCAGGCAGAGGTCAGACAGTGGTTCAGCAAACAGCCCCATGGAGGGCACGCAGGGCTTCCTCTTGCTGCTGCTGTGGCACATGCATCCATGTGTGCGTATATGGGAAGGGAATACGGGAGTGGGGCTTGCTCAGTATTGAGAGAAGGTGGTGAAGGGGGGATCCTCTTGCTGCTTTTAGCTGCCTTGAAGGGGTTCTAAAGGAGATGGAGTCCAGATTCTTCCCAGAGCTGCACAGTGAAAGGACATGAGGCAGTGGACACAAGCTGCAGCAAAGGGAAAAGCCTCAGCTGGGCACCAGGAAAAAGTATTCTTCCCCAAGGTACTGGATGACCAGAGAGGCTGTGAGGCCCTGAGTGTGGGAGGTACTCAAAATTCACCCGGACACAGCCCTGAGCCACCTGATAAGCTTGGCTTTCGTCTTGATTTGAGCAGGAAGCTGGACTAGAGACATACAAAGGTCCCTGCTCACCTAGACCCTGCCGTGAACTTATGACTCCAGCTCACTGCTATCAGAGGCAGGCCTTGAGCAAGCAGCCTGCTCCCAGGGCCTAAGGGCCAAATGCCAGTTCTATTTTCCACCCCCTTTTGGCACTCTTTAGGAACAAATCAGACACTGTTCAGCCAGCTCAGGCTGACCGACATCCTTGTCCCCAGCGAGAACAGTGTTAACAGCTTCCCCAGCTGGCAGTCAGAGGGGAGGGAGGACCAGCACCTGCACCAAACCACAGTGAGGTTTTGTTTCAGTGCCCCTGAAGGACTGACTGCTTTCCCTCCATACAGTCAGCAGTCCAACAGAAACAGGGACAGGCAGGCAATGTTGTACATCCGTGGAGTCCAGCCGTGAGTCCTAAATGCTGGAAAGCAGCCAGCGTAACGCAATTATTTAATGCGATGAAGAACGAGGGGTGACTCAGGAAATTGCAGGCTGCAGCTAGAGGACACACGAAAGACAGCCACTCTGGTAAAACA
Organism: Alectura lathami; assembly: GCA_013399715.1. Taxonomy (NCBI): domain Eukaryota; kingdom Metazoa; phylum Chordata; class Aves; order Galliformes; family Megapodiidae; genus Alectura; species Alectura lathami. The sequence goes on along the minus strand of VXAV01003021.1, from coordinate 68,709 downwards.
AGGAAGGTTTTCCGGACCCATTTAACCAAGGTCAACCTAATTTGCGGCACGGTCATACAGCAGAGCTCCTGGTGGTGCCTGGAGCAGGAGGGGATGGTGGCATCCCCGGTGTCCCAGTTTCAAAGCCTCACTCCTGAGCTCTGTAGAGGACAGAGAATGTGCTCAAGCACTGTCCCTGTCTGCATGACTGTGATGTGGAAGCTCCTCAGTTGGCTCCCCGTGGGTCTCCCTGCATGAGAACAGTTTTCAGTTCCCTCTATAATGAAAAATCTCTGTGTATACCAGGAACCCATGGTGTTCTTACAACCCAGAAGATAAGACGCAATGCCTGACACTGCAACCTGTTCATACACACTTCCCTTACGCACTGGAGTTCCCTGCCCCTGCTCTACCCCTGCTCAGCAGGATGGGTTACAGTTTCTCCTTTTGGTGCGTTTGGAACTTTCTGGACACACCTTCCAAGAATTCTGCTGCGGTGACACGTCACATTGGCAGTGCAGGCTTAGCGATCCTGACAATACTTCAGCAGGAGGACAGTAACATTATGAAATACCTCACAGACTGTGCAAGTTGATTAATTTGGTGCATATCAATATAATTAATGCCACAGTAACTGATGACTGTTAGTTATTGACATTAATAGTTAACTATCATATACTATTATATTTCTACAACTGGTAGAGTAAAACATTAATGATTTAAATGTAGAGCTGTTAAAAATATGATTTTGTTAAAATTAACACAAAAAACGAATTTCTGGAAAAGAAGGTTTAAGTTCCCTTCATGTCTGTTTTGCCTTTGCAATTTGTTCCTTTTCCCTCATCACGGCAAAACCAATTCTGAATTCTGAAACCAGTTCTCAGTGTTGAACAAGCTGGTGCCAATTCACCGGCCCAACAACAAAACCCTCAGGAATTTGCCATGGCATTGACTAGTCTAAACTGGGAAAAAAAGTTTAACAACGCTTTTCCTATTGCACAAACTGCTACAAAGTCGAAGTTAAAAGTCTGTTTCACTCACAGACCCAGATTTTTGTGCCTTCTCTTCAAGACTACCAGAGGAGGTGTTAGCTTCTCGAAAACCAACAGCGTATTTGTGTGTTTCAGAAGCAAGTAACATTCTTGCTGCTCCTTGGAGTAGCTATCANGAAAAAGAAATCCTTTTTTTTTTTTTTTTTTTTTTCCCCCTGCTAAAGAGGGCTGGAGCACAGCAGAGGCTGAGAGGGAGTTGGGTTTGTTCAGCTTGGGGAAGGATGGAGGATCCTGCTGTCACCTGCAGCTGCCTCAGGGGGTTACAGAGGAGACAGTCAGGCTCTCCTCACAGACAAGGAAAGGACGAATTGCCATGGGCACAAGCTGCAGCAAGGGAACCACGGCCATAAGGAAGAAATTCTTCCCCACAGGAGCAGTGCTGCCCTGGGACAGGCCCAGAAAGGCTGTAAAGTCTCCATCCTAGGAGATACTCAAACCACGACAGATACGGCCCTGAGCAACCTGATACAGCTCTGGGGCTAGCCCTGCTCTGAGCAGGGAGTCAGATGACTCCATCTAAACTCTGTCACAAGCCTCAAGTCCTTCAACACAAAAAAGATAACTCAGACTATTAGCTGACAGAAAACAAATGTAAAAAATGATCACATTTATCTTACTGTAAACCAAGGGTCCACCTAGAAACTTTCCCTGCCTGCTCCTACAAAGCCCACAGCAGCTTTCAAAGCCTGAAGTTCTGACCGCTTTTGCTCAGGATTTCTAAATGCGTCAGCAAAGGATCCCCTGTCCTGAGAAGACAGCGGATCTTCTTAAGGTGAGATCTCAAAAGCAGCTCCCTTACAAATAAGGAGTTTATCCTTGCAGTAATCCTCCATCTAAGATGCTAAACCCCAAGCCCCCCTAGCACTGCTCACTAAGGAAAGGCACAGCCTTGACCTCGCAGCCTCCAACGGCATCACTGCCTTCCCCCTTTGGGACTTTCTTCACTGCAACCTTTGGAAAGCCATCTACGAGAGAAACCAGGCAGGGCAGTACAAGCCCCCTCCGAAGTGCAGGACTATGTAGCAGCACTAAGAAGGCACCAGCTCTGTGGCCCGAACACAAGTCTGGGGAACATTTGGGGTGATCAGTCACACGGCAAAAAGCTGGTTTGTTGGTCTAGAGCACCCATGCATCTCACTTTTCAAAAATACATCTCATTTTGCTTCTGTGTTCAAACAAGAAGCCTCTTGACGAGCACATAGCCTCTGTGGAATTGCACAGTACTTCAGCCACCCCATCCACACACGGCCTCGGGCTGGGAGGGAAATGTTTGTACTTGCAGCCCAATCTGCTTGCAGAGGCACCGTGCACCCAAAGAAACCTTTAGGATGCCTCACCCCCCCTCAAACCCCTCTTCCTCCACCTGCTTTCTGAACTTTGAGCATCTCCGCTCAATAAACCCTTTTTGCATCTTTCTGCACTCAGGGTTCAGACCAGCTGACCCATCGCAGGGCTCACATGTGGGCAGCTCTAAGCCATGGGATGTTCCCAGTGACCAGCCAGAACCCTCCAGAGTGAGGACAGGAGTCCCTGCGAGGACGCACACCTTATAGCAGCCATGGACACAAACAAACAAGAAGGTAAAGCATCCTCTAATTTCACTTCTTGTTAGTATGAGAGAGAGACAGGAAGAAAGCTGCCCTCATATGACCAGCCCCATGAAAGCTCCTCTTAGCTGTGGCAGATGTGGGTGAACGCTCCGTCCTTCTAGTTTCGTAGAAAGATTTGGGTTTGAAGGTTTTGTTCCTTATTTTAAAAACACTTCCCTCTTCCCCTCTGGAAAAAAATCCCGTGGCATAGGTAAAGTGCCGTATGAAAAGTAACTCCCCTCTCTTACCTTGGGATGCACAGAGACCTCCAGCTGTCCAAAGCTACAGCTTACTGCAGCGAGGACCTGCTTCTCTCCCCCACATGCTTTGTTGCAAGGGGTTCTTGCTCACATCAAAGCCACAACCCAGACTTCTGTGCCAGTCCTGGTCTTGCAAGCACCAAGATGTACCCATGCCACACTGCCTGCACACAATGAGTCCTGCTACAGTCAGCAGCGCTTCTGGGAAGCGTGCAAATCTCAGGGTTTTAAGGTCCAGGGTTTCAGTGGTTATCAGCTTAAGTCTTCTCGCAGAGGAATGTGGGCCGGGTGGTACTTGCTCTCCACCTCAAATCACTTGTAGCACTGTGCTCCACCTTGCCACCTAAGAGGTGATTTGTGTCCATATGCTGAGGAGCTCTAGAAAGCATGAAGAGCAGGGGGAGCAGCCGACAGCAGTGCCCATGACTGTCAGCTCAGGAGAGAGAGCCTGGACCATCTCTACCTCTCTTGAAAGATGCTTAGTGGTGCCAACACTCATTCACGGCACGGGCAGAGTTAATGCCTCTGTTATTATTATTATTCTAATTTGACTAAATTAGGTCTGTGTACCTAGGCCCCTTCACTACCGTGTAGTCTGAAAAGGAAATTAACTCAAGGATTTTTTCCAATTAATTTGTATGGCCCCATGGGCTGCAGATGTTCACTGCAGAAACTGGGAGATAACCACGAAGCCCCTTGCTTCCCACGGTGCAAGGGAGCCATGCTTTGTTCCAGCCCACAGCAGTGACTTTGCAAAGATGACCTCAGCATGTCTGGCTACATGCAGGTTTCAGAGAGTGCTTCAGCTCACACCCATGGCAAAGGTGTGAGGTAAAAGCACAGAGATGATCCAGAAGAGCAGAGGGGATCTCTTTTGCAGTAGCACTTCCCCACTCAGAGTGTCTCTGAGGACATTACGAACTGAATCACCTCCAAACCCAAATGAAAGATCCCTAGAGGCTTCTGCGGGGCTGGCTCAGGCCCTGTGTGTTATACATTAGCTTGAAAAACATCCACATAAAATGACAGAAGTGAGTGACCACGGCCCTTCCTCGCTGTGCCATGCTTCTGCCTGTCACCTCTAATTCTCCACAAAGCTCAGCTTCCAATCTACCTACCACTTTGCAAAACCCACATCTCCCCGTCCTCCCTGTTTGTGTTGTGCTATGAACCAAGAAGTAGTCTCTTGCTCTCTTCTGGTCAGGCATTACCACCTCACAGTAAGGCTCCAGCATTACCACGTACAGCAGAACAGACCCCTACCTTGGAGTTTCCTTGATTCAGGAGGATTGCAATGCTCTGGCTGCTTTCTCAGGCCTCAGCTCCAGGAATTCAAAGAAAGTTTCACCATTCATCAGGCCAAAAAGCTGGTTTCTAGTTCATAAAGTTGAATAAAAACCTGAAAACAGACCCAGAGGGGCCAAACTGTAAAAATAAAAACACTCTGTCGTTTAGAAGATGAACCTTGATACCTGGTGAGGGCTGGCTGTTGCCTTTTGACTCCAAACAGCTAGCAGTGCTGGTGATAGTTACTTCTCCCAGTCAGCCTGCTGTCCCATTCTCCCCACGAGGAACCTTGGAGGATATTCCCTGGAGGGTCAGTGTCTCACCCTAAAACCAAACCCCATGGCTATGAGACTGGTCAGCACAGGGTTTAAGCAGCCTGTGGGCTGAGAGGGGCACAGGGCCTCTCCTCCCTGCTTCTCACTTCCATGAGTCACTGAGGAACTTGCTTACATTCCTCTGAATCAGGACAAATCCTAGAGACAGGATCAGGGCCAATGCATAGGTGCCCTTGGCAGTAACCCATATTCCCCCTCAGGGGCAAAATAATCAGAACGTGGCTGTGCATTGTAAAGCTCTGACTTCCAGGCTTCAGCTTTACCACCTCATGTACTTCTTAACTGCTTAGAGCCCTCCCTGCACCCATTTCAAGCCTCTGCAGGACCAAAGTTCTCTGGTCCTGAAGGCACGGGTAAGTAAGGCACTGAACACCTGCAGACAGCATGGGAAGAGGGAGCCTGGCTGCCCCAGAACTGCGCACGGCGTCACGGGCCATGCTGGTGACTGGCAGCAGAGAAGGATGAAGGAAGTTCTTGGAGGCAAGAGAAAACCCACCTTAGGGACTGATGTCAAGAGGAGGCAACACAGACAAGGAACTGGGCGGTACGGTGTTTTCTGGGAGGTGAAGGGCAGCCAGGGAGCCCAACGTAGGGAATAAGACACAAACTGGTGGCAGTTGGACTGCAGTCCCCTCAAAGTGCCATGGCAGCACAAACAGCAGTCACTGCTGGTGGATAACTGAAGGTTTCTGCGCAGAAGAGACAATGTTAGAAGAGGAAATCATAAACATACACTTTTTTCCAATCAAAACCCGAGTAACGCCTAGAAACGATGTCTCAGCAGTGCCCAAATCGCTTCTGTAAAACAGACAAAAGCTCGTCCCTGAGCAAAGTCTCTTTCAGAAATGTTAAGTCTAGCTCCATTAAACAAAATCAACTGGGAATCACAGTGCCACAAGAAAACTGGAATTTAAAGCTAATGAGAATATGTATTTTTTAGCATTGCAAAATACACCATTACTGCTCAGAACACATTGTGACAAAGTAACTTAGGGCTTAAAATACAGAGACCAGATCAGCCTTTGAGATGGACAGTAAACATATGGCCAGATAGTGCAGGATTAAAAAAAAAAAAAAAAAAAAAAAAAAACCCTCACAACTTCAGAAGTTAAATTGACCAGTAACGTTTCAGAGAAAACCCTGAAGGTGACTGAGGGTGGTACACAGACCTGAACTTCACAAGGGCGATTTAATCCTAGCTGTGCATACAGGGTTTCTCACCCCTTCGCAGGGACCAGCTCTGGGCAGAGACAGGGCAGCAAATGAGGCGAACGTCACGTCTGATTTAGTTGAGCTGTTCCCATTTTACAACTGCAGTTTATTTTACAAACTAGATGGTATCCACACCTCCTAAAGTGAGGCACGAGTCCTTTAAAACTGATTTGTACCTCAAGAGGGACTTTCAACACCTCTGCTCCATTTATTTATAGCAACCGTAATAAGTCGTTTTAATTGACTGAAGTTCTTTATTCCCACAGGAGAGACTGAAAGTGTGCCTGTGAGTACCCCTGCAACACAGATTTCCCAGGTAAAGATGAGCAAAATGCCCTAAATAACTCTTAAGATTTTAAAGAGTAACTAATAGATAACTAGTAGTTAAAGCTAAATGAAGTGGAAGGAAAAATGTAGGCACTAACAAGGAACATGGCATCTAAAATGCACACTCTGCATGAATAAATGTCATACACACCACATCTTGGGCCTCATCTGAAAAGACACTCCAGGAAAATCTCTCTGCTCACAACCAGTGTCTAGACAGGTGATGTGTGCACCCAGCTAATTAACTGGCATCATTAGCACCAATTAGAGAATGTCAATGCGCTGAGCCGGAGGCACATTTCATGGCTGAGCTCTGATGAGCTTTCACCAAACCCGCTCAACCCTCCCAGGAGCAAGGATACGTTGATTGCCACCGTGGGGGGGGGGCTCTTCCCCAGCAGGAAGCAAGTCTCCTGGGGGCTCTGGGCTATCCCAGCAGCCTCATGGCTCCTTGGACCACGGGATGCCACTGCCTCAGCTGCGGGCAGCCCAGAGCATCGAGTCTTGCTGCACAGCTCCCCAGGAGCTTGGAAACCCTGTGTCTGAGCCCACGTGGGCTCAAGGTGATCAGGACTTCCAGAGCTCTGTGGCCGCTCTTTGAGTTGATGTTCTTGCTGCGATTGGCCACTGTGGGTGTGATGAGGTTGCCTGTATCATGGCTCAGGGAGCACCCTTCCTGTAAGATGCAGTTTCAGTGTTTCCACAGTGATGGCGTTTCAAGCCTGCAGGAAACACAGAGCAGCGCTGAGCACTTTAAACCTTGGCTCCGCTTGATCTGGAACTGTACTCTGACAGAGAAATACTGCCCTGAAGTGGAAATCCTGGCTCCTAGCCATGTTGCCACTGCAACAGTGCGATGCCCTTCACTGCTTCCAAGTGCACCATGGCAAGCAGCTGCAGAGTTATGGGGTGCCCCGTGCTGTAACAGAGAAGATGCTGCTTTCCATAAAGAAGTCTGAAGTCTTCTCTTAACCTCTCTTCCCATCCAGATGGCTCCAATCCAGAGCTATGACTGGGTTGCTGAAGGCCCCAGTGCAGCGAGCCCAGCGTGCACGGAGTAGTCCAACGTGCTGTAGTAGTGCTGCCTTTAGAAACACAAGAGTTAGCAGCTGTGCTAGGAATTTGCTGTTCCCACTAAGAGCATACTTCACACAGCTCAGAAAAAGCAGATCCAGGCATTAGGGAAGGTGTTAAGACTTTATGAGATTAGTTTTGGAGTATCACTAACAAGAGAGGAAAGCTCTCCTGGGTGACACACTGCTTGCTTACCTCTTCCACCTCATCTAAGGTGATGTGCAAAGCGATGGGCAGTTGATAAGCCCGGAGAGACAGAACTCCTTTGTGGCCACGGAAAGGTTTGCTCTTTTCTAGGATATACCTGCAACAGCAGAGTTATTCCTGTGCAGTACTTCACCATGAACCCGTTTCCTACTGGTTTTGACGGTCTTCAGCTCAAGGCCCCTGGGAACAAGTGCAGTGCTTGTGTAAGGAGCCTCAGCAGCTGCCAAGGGCTGCTCTGGGGACACAGAGCCCTGGACAGCCTGGCTAGTACCGAGGGAGATGTGGGCACACAGCTACTCGTGGAAGCAAGGGCTTCCTTGCTTCCATATGGACACTCCCAGTGTCAGCCAGGGCCGTAAACACAGCTCACCAAGGCTTACCATCTGCTTTCCCAAGGCTCTCCTCTGTCACCCATCCCAGGCCATTCAACCCATAAGCCATTCTCATCTCCGGGTCTTCACCATCTTCCTTGGGCTGCCTCAAAGTCTGAGCAGAACTTTATGCAGCACAGGTGGTCACTGCTTTCTGCAAACAGCTCAAACTGCTGGCACCTGCCAAGGGAGGGTGGGAAGGCTTTGCAGCCCCTGCTCCTGGAAGCAGCAGCTATTCCTTCCACTCTCTGGGGACAGCACAGCAGGTGAGGCAGGAGCAGAGGCTCAGTAAAGATTTCACCGCCATTATAGGTCCACTCTCAAAAAGTAAAATCAAAACCACGCTGAGAAATGGTTCTTGCTTGTCCTCTGATCTCACCCTTCTCATCATTGCTTCCTCCACATGGTCACAGTTTCCCCCCTTCACACTGAGAAATGCTTGTTCCCCCCTCCAGGGGCACTCCTACAGAGTTCACGTTCTCATTGGGTTGGAGGCCAGGTGGCAGTCACAGGTGACCGCTGCTCATTGTCCTCTTGAGCCCTGAACAGACAGGAAGAGAATCCCTTATTTCCCCATGCAGGGCTACCCACACAGCACAGTGCAATGACTTGATCTGGCTAGAGATTTTATACTTGCAGGGCTTTTTCCACATATAGCTGAAAAACTTCACAGAAGCTGATAAAATGGGAGTCACAGTCCCCACAAGACAACAATCTGCTACAGATGCATATCGCTGGATCCCACACTGCATTGCTCTGTCAGGTTTAAGGGCCAGATTCCAAGGGCAAGTGGGGGATGAAGTTTTAGAGGCCTAAATGCTTTTTTTTTTTTTTTTTTTTGAGCAGGCCCTTCTCAGTTCTTGGACAGGTTCTAAGGATATGCTGTGACCATGTAGATTAATTTATCCTCTAGGCATTAGGTAGTTCAAATTAACTTGCTAAGGTGTGTTCCTCTTCAGCTTTATTTATTCCCATCAATCGGTGAGCCAGGTAACACATTACGGTTGAACTCCTGTCAAGTTTCCATGCTAAGATAAAATCTGTCCTTTCTGGTATAGACTGCACTGCAGAAGCTTTAGAAACACTCCATCATCTTGACTTTCCAAGGGTTCACAGAACAGTGAAACGTCTCTTATTCCGTAAGCATAACCACCTGGACAAGACGTAAGCATGAGCTGACGCTTCACAGGCTTACATTTGTTGTAACAGCCCAGGGGGTTTTGAGGATGGTTTTCTACCCTTTGTCATCAGAAATGAGCTCAAACTAAAATCCAGCGCTCAAGCACCACAATGCACATGGCAGGAGTTCAAGGATAATGTGTTGCTCTTACACCACTCCACTCAAGTCTGCATGAAACTTGCATCCAATGCTGCGAGGCTGTTTGTGCTTCTTTTCTATGCTCCAAGCATCAAGGGCAGCTAAGGAGGGAGTTCTCAGGGTTTCAGCACTTCAAACAAGCTCTGGCAAGCTGTGGCTGATCAATATTGCTGCTGCTTTAATCCACCCAACCGCAAAGTGAAATGCGAGTACGAGATATATTTGTGCATCTGAAATAGCCACTGCCAGCTGCATGGGGCCAGGGAAGGATGTACCAGGCAGAACAGACTCCAGTGGGAGCCTGGAGCACTGTCCTGCAAGATACACAAGGAAACCAAGATAGCAGAGTGACCAGAAAATTAGAGACTGGCCAAGAGCGAGTCCCAAAATCAAAAGCAGATGTCTGCTCTTAGACGTATTTGCTGAAATACAGGGGGTATTTTAGTCCAGTCTCTAGACCAAATCTCTCTTTTGGCTACTTGATATCTGGTTTTGGTACACATGGACACCGAATTCTATGCAGTGGTCCTTGCTTGGCTGACTTTGCTGATGTCTAGAAGTTTTTGACTCTGAAACCTCTAGATCTGCATTGACTCCTATCTCTGTACCCCTTGCAAAGGATCCATCTAGACTACCCCCTTTCTGGAAGCGTCTGAGGAGGATACAGCCAGGCTTGCAGTAAAAAAGCATTTCACTTTGAGCTTATTCTGCCCAGACATAGATACCTCCAGGGCCAGCTTCCAGATTACTCCACTGTTCGCATGACTTGGAGGCTGCCATGTCTCCGTCATGAAGCGGACCTCTGAAATGGATCTGATGAATCACACCTTTCCACTCTGAGGAAAGCATATGATGCCCAGCCCCGATGCAGGCTAGCAGAGAGACTTGGCTTTGGCAACATCAGCTTAGCACGCAAGGACTGGCAAGCACCAGTGAGCAGGGACAGCAATGCTAACATTTTGCACAGCTGCAGTACTTTATGTCCCCTCACTTCTCCAGGCACGGACATTACGATGTCTGATGATGCCAGGACCGTCTGGCTCGCCCCAGCAGCAGCTGCCAAATACACAGATACCACAGGCAGTGCGCTCTGCCTCCCCTAGCAGCCACGGCTCCAAGCAGCCCCCCCACACACAGAGTGACAATCCCTGTGACTTTCCTGCATCACAGGAAAGTGGGTCCACCATGGTACACTGTGAAAGGGCTGAACCAGGGGATCCTGAGCTCCAGCTGGTCTGGGGAGTCAAGACTGACTGCCTGAGTAGGGAAGATGTCCTCTGTCCTCACCCCCAGCCTCCTGTTCCCCTCTGCCCTGTCCCAGCTCTCGTCAATCCAACTCCTCCTGCCCAGGCAGCTCTGGGAACACGTGGGGGACCGTGGGGTAAGCACTGGGGTAGGAGTGGGGATGTCAGGCAGGTGTCCTCTGGGAAGACGCTGTTGGTCTTGATCAGAGGAGGACGGTGCATGCCATTGCCCCGAGGTATCGGAAGCCATCTCTGCTCCATTTACAGGACTCAAGCGCCTGAGTTCCCCGGGGTGGCTGTCCTCTTACCATCAGTGCTCCAGTTTTGGACTCAGTTTATAACCAGATGTTAGGCCGAATTTCTGTTGTAAAGGTAAAAACCACTGGTATCGAAGCGCCTTGGCCGCGACCTCGCCGTGGGCTTTGCGCAGGCAGAACAAGCGCCTTGCTCACAGCGGGGGCAGAGTTCAGAGCTGATGGCCTCAGCTACCCCAAAAGAGGGCATCCCCGCTCGGCCCTCCGCAAGCCGCCTGCCTCCCCCTCGCTGCCCACCTCCAAACCTGCCTCGTCTGCTCGCTGCGCCAGCCTGGCTCGCCCCGCTCTGTCTCCTGCTTCGCCCGGCTGTCAACCAGCTGCCTCCAGCTTAGGTTGTGAGCTCTTCCAGCAGCGCTAGGGCCTCTAAAGACAGAAAACAGGGAGAGTGGGCACACTGTGGATGCCAGGGGAACCCCCCTACTCCCTCCCCACTACAAGTCAGAGAGCTGTCTCCTTCCCCGGAAAGGGCCCTTTGACAAAGGACAGAGCTCCTCCACAGCCCTCTGAAAGAAAGGAGGGGTTAGACTTGTCTGGGGAGAGCTCGAGCCCCATCAACACATGGGGGAGGAGGCCTTGCTCACAAGCGGCCATGTTCTTGATTGCTCAGCTGCTTCTGGCATTGATAATCCGGCTGCTGTTATCGCAAACCTTCCTGGCATGTTTCAGGCTGTCCCCTCCTTCTGGAGAATGACAGGCTGCAACCTGCCAGGGAGCCTGGAAAAACTCTGGGTCCAAAAAGGGGCACTGACTGCCCAAGACAAACACCTCCTACCACGTACTGCAGCTGCAGCAGGAGCCAAACCTCTCCCCAGTGCCTCCCAGCCATGAAAGGAGGAGAAAGAGAACAGCCCCTTACAGGAGGGGCTACACCCATGCCGGTCTGAACCGTGGGTGACCCTTGGGGACACAGCCACGTGCATCTGGGAGGAGGGACTGAACCCACCGTGTTTGTGGTTCCTCTAGTTGCAGGCATTAGCCTCTGAGTTGAAGGCGGGTTTCACAGAAGCGATGCAGGAGCTGTCGCGAATCCAGCATGGCGAGTACGCCTTGGAGGAGAAGGTCAAGAGCTGCCGCTGTGCCATGGAAGAGAAAGTGGCTGAGATGAAGAACTCCCTCAACACTTTCAAGGTAGGAGTGCGACTGGCAGGGGGCCGCATGCCTGTCATGTTAGCTTGGGTGGCAAGGAGCTTTCCCCCTCCATCGTTCCTGCCTGCCTGCACAGAAAATGAACTGGTAACCTTTTCAAACGTATCTGTGCAGCTCCTCTGGCTTTGTATCTCCCTCCAGACCTTCAACTCCAGCCCCAGTGTAACCAATGCTCTAGCCTTCCCCAGAGGCCACAAGGCAGCGCTGCCCTGGGCACCAGAGACCCTCGCTCTGGGCTGCACGTGCAACAGGCGCACAGCGTGTTCACAGGCAGCCACCGTGCCATACCTCTCCCCAGGCCAGGTCTCCTGCGTTTCCTGCAGGAACCAAAGCTCCCGGGGACCAGGGAATTAACACAAAACCCCAAAGCTTTTGAAGCTGCATTCCCACACGGCTCAGAGGAAGTGCTGCCTGGCTTAATGTGGCCCGTGAGGATAAAGACAAAGGGCTGGGGAGAGAGCCCAGCAAGAGGGCCTGATGTGCACTTTAAACCAGCCAGCATCTCCACGCAGAAACTGGACGACTGCCTGTGAGGAGGCAGGGTGAGGAACTGTTTCATTGTTTTTATGGGAAATTTTCCCCATGGGGGTTTGCTGACTCAATAATACCTTGTGAAGTTAAAGAGGGCTGCTTACCGGAAAAGCCTGCTACTGCCCTCGTAACGGGGAGAGATGGATGGCACCGGGCTAAAAGAGCCCCGTGGTCCCAGCTGAACACGAAGCATAAGGGTATGCGGCAGAGGTCTGGAAGCAGCCAGAGGCAGGGTCATCCAGGACATTGTTATGGGGGAAAAAGGAGTTTAAAAATCCAGATACAAGGAGTTAGGCAAGCATGGGAGGCGCAAAAGCTGATCTCCCTCTGCCTCATGCCCACGCTGACTGTCTAAACGTTGCACTCCCAGTGACATCCCTTCCTTGCTCAGGGAAAATCCCTCTCCTTCAGTTTACAAAAACTCTTGAGTCTCCTCCATCCTAGTGCTCACGTTGATGAAACCTGCAGGAACTTCATGCGTCAGAGGACTCTGTGCATACGTAAGGCTTGGCTGAAACTGCCAGAGGGCTGCTGAGGGAGGGTATGCTGAGTGAGCCACACACACGAGGTTACAGCAGGCCTCGTTTTCTTAGAAAACCAGGCTGAAGGGGCAGCTTCGTGGCCCTGTTTCAACTGGTAGTGGATGAAGGCCCATGTCTCTATCTCCACCAGTGCCTTAACCACATGCGCTCATGCTGGCTTAGGTCAGCTACCTGTAATCAAGTTAAAGATTGCTACGCTGTGTATGGTATGTCTTACACACAGTGGACTTGAAAGAAAAATCAGAGACACCCTCCTGCAGCACCCCGCAGCACCTCTAGTCCACACCAGCCAGAGTTCAAAGCTGTGCTCAGGAAGGCTGACGGGCACACAGTGGGAATGCTTGTGCTTTTGCTTGTCTCTCAGGAGGAGCTCAGTGATGCAAAATCAATGATTGAAGAAATCAGTGCCAAGCAGGAGGAAATGCAACAGAAAATTGAGCAGCTGCAGCAGGAGAAGCGGCGGGAATCACGGAAAGTGAAAGCTAAGTAAGAACCTGAACTCCTGGACTCTGCAAGTGCTAATTAGCAGTGGTGTCCATTTTGTTCATTTCCTTACAGATTAATCGCTTAATCCTTCCCTGGCTGGACATACGTACAAACCCCAGCTATTACTGGAAGCTCCAGCCTTCAGTTCCCCTCAGGCTTTTAGACGCATCCCCCACAGAGCAGATACAGCGGATACACACCAACACCCTGGTGGGATTCCAGCAGCAGAACAGCCCCAGGAGCCCTCAGGGACACCAGCTCCTGGTGAAACGATCAGACTTGGTGGAGATGTATTGGGGCAGGAGTACCCGTGACAGTCAGGGGCCCTTAGCTATTGCTAAGCCACCTCCACCCTGGCAACAGCGCCGCAGTTTCCCTTCCCTCCTCCTGCTGGCAAGCAAGCAGGACCCTGCGGGATCCTGGCAGTGCAGTCATGTCTTGTTTTCCTGTCACCAGCCTCTTCTTCTCTGAGCAGGGACACAGGAGCATGTCTGAACACCGCTGGGCTGCACTGCTGCTGTGAGGAGGCAGACTGCTCGTCCACCTTGGCCCTCATTAGCCTCTCTCTTGATGATGGATGTGCAGCTGCCTTGATGCAGACACTCTGCAAATCTAGGCTAGCCCCTTAGCTAATTAAGCCATTTAATTAGATGAAATATGCTCTGCAAAAGAACAGAAATAACCTTCTCCTATAGCCAGTGAAGTTAGTTCTGTAACACTGTTCATGAACTGCATGCATAAAAGCCAGCTCCTTTCGTGGTCTCTGCTGCAGTTGTCCTACTTCTGACTCTGTGCTTGTAGGAGCTTCTCCTGCAGCATTCACGTTTTCCCTCCGTCTTACTGTGTTTGTACAGAAGAGCACAGAAGGACGATCACAGCTCACAGACAGTGCCTACACCTCTCCAGGGCAGCCCATTTCGATCCATTAACCTCCCAGAACCTGTGCTGATCAATGAAGATTTCACAAGCCTTCTGCACAATGTGACTTATGAAAAAGGTAGGAAAGAGGGTAGGCAAGTGCAGTGCCTTCCTTAGGGGAAAGGTACAGAAAAGGTCACTGGGTTAAGAGGACAAACCAAAAACGTGACAGTCTAGAAGATCCATCCATACAGACTAGGTCTGGCAGGAAGAAGCCTGCTCTGCAGCCGTCCTCTCTCATGCTTTCCTTTGCTCTTCAAACAGTGTCTGACACCAGGATCATGCCAATAGGAGAAGGAAGCGTGAAGGTCGTAGCAGGTCCAGGTAGGAACATATTGAACTGTTAAAAAACAATGATTCAACGAGAGCACTTGCTTTACTGCACTTAAGAAATGCTTTGAGGTAACACACTTCAAGGAATGGCTTTCACTTTTGCCACGCACCTCCTTTTTCATACTTTCGGTTGGGATGTCAGGGTGGATATGCATCCCTGAAGTGCCAAATAACCGATGGACATTGCAAAGCACTGATACGCAGCAGTAAAAGCCCTCCTGCTGCTGCTTTTGCAGGTTCTAAGCGCCCTTGCAGAAAGGAAGAGTTAAGGCTTACTGACATGGCAAAGAGTAACTGGAGAGCCATTCTGCCACCTGGGAAGAGACTGTATTTGTAGCGACTACACGCTAGCAGAGCTGGTGAGCTGATCATCTACCCACCAGCTTCCAAACGGATTTCTCCTAGATATGCCTGAATAGTAGCAGAGGAGTTTCTCTGGCAAAAAGAAAACTGGGAAAGAACTTAGGGAAGAGCTTAGTAAGGGCACGGTCCTGGCCAGCAAAAGGACAAATGGGAACAACCGTCAGATGTCTGCATTGTTCGCTCAAAGCACTCACTGTTCTGGATAGCTCTTGTGCTTGAATCCCACTTCAGAGGGGAAAAAAAAAAAAAAAAAAAAAGAAAAAGCTATAGAAAATGGTTAATCACAACCCAAATTCAAACTATTTTCATTAAAAGCAATTCCAGACCAATGGCACTAATGCACCCTGATTCGCTGTCATTTAATAGCCTTAGACTATCAGTCCTGCTGCTGTTGGTGTACTTACTAATGCGAATTTTTAGAGTCATGACAGTCTACCTCCATTAAGAGGGGCATTTAAGTCCTAATTGTAATAATACTTTTTTCCCCACAATACCTGTCAGTAAACCTGTCGTATTACCAAGTCCTTAAGCATCCCAAAACCCTGAAGTGCAATCATACTTGAAATGCAGCTTATTCTTTTCCAGTTTGTGTCTAATTTTGGACCTTATTTGGCCTGAAAATAAATGCTGGAAGAGAGCAAGCCTTGATCTGCAGAAGTGCTCACCAACTGCAGCCCCATCTGTTGTTGTAAATGAACTCCACAAGGCTATTACCACTTGTGAAGCGCTGAGAATGCTTCAGACTCTCTTTCCTCTAGACGGATGATGATAGGGGTCACCTACCAGCTGCAGCATAACCCGTCATGATGCCACGATACATACAGCTGTTTGTCATTGCAGGAGCAGCCATGGAGACAGAGGACAGCCTCAAGCCTTCCTTGACAACAGATGGTCAGCCGAAGGTGCATCTGCCATCAACAGTATGGAAGCAGCCCAAGGACACCAAGGACTGGGGAGATGAATACATCTCCAAAGAGCAACCAGAACGAGGGAAAGACATGGGCCAAAGCAGATACAGCTCGGCAGACAACATCATATGCGAACCCTCTTTGGCTGGTAAGGAGGGAGGGGCTCAAAGCTGCACTCACCTGTTGCGCGCAGGTAATCACCTTCTACAGATGGAGACGTGCAAGGCAGTCTTCCCTGGTGGGAGGGAATGCCTCACGGCCTCTGTCTCCCAGACGCCTGGGCTTTGTATTTGCCGATCTGTGCCATCAGACAATGCAGAACCACGCTCTGCACCCAGGACAACCATGCCCCCTTCCAAGACCTGGCAGGTTCAGAGTATTAGCGGGGCTGTGGACAGCAGGGCTGGTTATGTGGGTAGAACACACAACTCATCATTCTGTGAACCCCTGGTGTGAGTTGTTTTGCCTTAGTTGGCTTGTTTCATTTTTCCTAAGATCTTGCAGGCAAACCAGAATCAATGGGGCAACACACATTTGCTTTGGAGCTTTCTTAGTCACAGTGTGACTCCAGGGCACACAGTAGTGTAA
Source organism: Alectura lathami (assembly GCA_013399715.1). Lineage (NCBI taxonomy): Eukaryota > Metazoa > Chordata > Aves > Galliformes > Megapodiidae > Alectura > Alectura lathami. The sequence goes on along the minus strand of VXAV01003021.1, from coordinate 52,325 downwards.
GGCTAGAGCTTGGCATTTTGGGTAACGCTGCCACACAAACACCAGTCTCATTTTCAACAGTTTCTCCTTTCATGATTTAATGTCAGATCACCAGGGAAAATCCACTCTAACATGATGCTGTCCTTCAGGTCAACGTTTCCTTGTTTTTAAAACTTAACCATTGTTTTCCGGAAGCCAAAAGGCAGAACATCGCTTTGGAGCTGCTGGAGTCAGAGAGGAAGTATGTCATCAACCTTTCCCTAATCCTGAAGATCAAGGCCACGCTGCAAGGGCCTGATGTGAAAAGGAGCACCAAAGAGAGAAGGTACTTAGTGTGGTCTCTTTTGGGGAGTTTTCTTCAGCCTATTCTTTCTGCTTCAGCCTCTCTCCCACTTTTATCCACAAAGAGATCTTTAAACACTTAAAGCGCATTTCTAGTCGAAAATCAGAGGCACTGGAAGGTTTTTGCAGTGATTAAAGACTTTCCTGCCTGTCCTTGCATCCTAAGCCCCTCCACTACCACTTCAGCTTCCTCCTGGGTACCATCAGTCTCCTTTTCTTTCCCATTCCTCCTGCCTGGGTGGGAACACAGCTTTGTGCACTTGCTGTCTGCCCAGAGCTCCAGTTCCAGAAGTTACCGCAGGCAGTACGCCCCTTACCAGTAGCTGCCGTCCATCACGTACCCATACACACAGACAATGCAGATGCATTTACAGGGAGTTCCCAGCCCCTGAGCACGTTTGGGGTGCCCACTCTATGCTGGCTCTCCTTTTTGTCTCCTTCCACTGTCCCTAAGAGTCATTTGACCCAAGTCCACTACGGGACACGAGATCACACTGGAGAGCCAGACTAGGAAATCTCCAAAACACCGAATAACAGCCTGCTGGAGAGGGTACCTGATGTACACAGCAGGGCCTCCTGCTGCAGTCACGACTCCAACAAAAACGGTTAATAATAACACCTGCGTGAACAGCAAGCCCGTGCTGATCACCCACCAGTGCACACTTCATGGACTTAAGGCTGAGCTTCTGCTCTCTGTGACTGGCCTGATACTGTCTCCCTTCAGTTTCTTCCCCAACTCTTTGCGGTACCTGGTCCAGCAGCACGTCGATCTACTTCACGCTCTCCAAGAGCGAGTCCTGAGCTGGCCACGCCAAGGGATTCTAGGAGACATCTTCCTGAAGTTAACGAATGATGAGGTACGTTACGAAACCTCTGGACTCTTCTGCTGTGACGCATGACATGCTGATGGCCCACAGGTGGGCCAAGACAGAAGGGCAGCCGGAAGGCAGCACTAGGAAGCTGTGCAATGCCTTTTGGGCAGCCTCTTCTGAGCGCAGTCCCAGTACCTGGTAGCCCCTCTGTTGCAGCCCCCCTCGGTCAGGATATCCACATGCCAGACGCACCTGGGGCCCCCCCAGGGCCACGGCACAGCCTGATAGTAACAATGCAATAATAATAATGATGAATAATAATGCAAAATAATAATGCAGGAAACCCAGACCTGCTTGGAGGAGCCACACGTGAGCCTTGACAGTTTGGATGTCTGTATTCACAGGGAAGGTGTGAAAGGAACCTAAATTTCTCATACACTTCCCTCCTCCGATACATTTTGCTCAGAGTTTTGACAACAAGGTGGGCAGGTCCCCCATCCTATATGGATTGCAGTGCCAAGCAGAACAGCCCCTGCACTGTTGCCCCATTTTGTCTGTTTTCCCATGGGCCAGCACCTCCTTTTCAGGGTGAGGGTCTGCCCAAGCCATAGCAGGACCTTTCCTAGGAGGGTGTGTAAAAACTGATCTGATGCCTCACGAATTTTAAGAGTCTCATAGAAGAGAAGCTTCTTCCTCAGCAGCCTCCCTAGCCCTCCCACCTGCTCTTAAGCTTGACACACTGTGCTCAACGGCTGACCCACCCTACTGAACAGCCTCTCTGGTGAAGCCCCTAGCCCTGAAGGCTTTATGCAGTTAGCAGCTTCGCTGCACTCATGAGCTCCTGGGAATGATGGGGGGAAAAATCAACAGTTTCTTGTTCTGACTGGCTCTATGACCAAGTAATTCTCTTAAGTTTCTTTTTTTTTTTTTTTCCCCCATTCGTAAGAACAATTTTCTGGACTACTACGTTGCTTACTTGAGGGACCTGCCAGAATGCATCTCTCTGATCCACGTGGTGATCCTGAAGGAGGTAAACTTCCTCCCTGCTTCACAGATATGTAATGGCAACGTGTATGCCTGGCTCTCTTCCTGTTGTGCCTTCCCAAGACAGGACTTTCCTGCCAATCCAGTTGTTCTCTCACTGAATGTCAGTTTCCTGAATGTTGCTGTGGCAGACTAGCACCTAAAAAACGCAGCTTTATCACGTTCACCACTGTGTGCAACCAAAACCGTGTTTGCACCGGGACATTAAATGGTATCTCCGATCACAGAAAGCCCAGCCAAGCACACGCCTCCAGGAAAATAAAGGACTTGCCCACACAGGGGCACCAGGACTGAGGCTGTAACTGCTAAAGTGTTTCTTCAGAGAGAAAACAGTCTGTAGCGTTCAGCTTTAGATATCTGGTCTCACGTTCTTGGTTTAAACTAGGGAAGTTAAATACAAAGGTAGTTTTAAAGTGGAGGAACTACACCACACTGACTTCTTAAAGAGTCTTGGGAGGAAGTTAATCTCATTTTGTTCAGTTCCATTTGGGACTTCATTCTGAACAGTGTCTACTAGGGCTTGCAATGAAACTTGACTAGCGCACTCCAAACAAACACCCTACTCCATTAGGCCGAGTGTTCCCTGCAGAGAACCCTCTGCTGTTGCTGGTGGAGGGATGAAGACCACTGTACCGTCACACACAGCCACCACTTGGCTGGTGTGCTTCTGTGACGTGTCACTTTACTTAGGCAAAGCTCTCGTTGAAGCCCAGAACTATCTGGAAGCAGACATGTTTTATGGGTGGGAGAGACTCTGAAGGCGCTTTTTCTATTTCAGGTAGAAGAAGAAATCAAATCTGATCTCTACATTCTGTTCTTCCACATAGTCCAGCGAATCCCTGAATACCTTATCCATCTACAGGTAGGGTCCTAGGATGGAAACAGTCTTGTTGAACCCTTTTAACACCACACGACTGAACTCAGAGCTGGGACACAGGGAAAAGCCAGCTGAGAGTGGCTTGATTTTCATTTCACCTGAAACTTTCTTCTGTTTGCCAGTTTCCCCACTTTCCCTGACAGAACAAACCTTTCCCTTGGGAAGCCAAAAGCTCTGTAACTCCTGTAACTCCTCTTTGCTGAGCGGTCCACATACCTTTCAGCTGAAAGGCTGAGAGGACTAGAGGCTCCAGGGGGTAAACAACCCTTCCTGTGCAGAGCGTGCTTAAAAACAGAGTTCTGGTTTACAGGAGGATAATCTGAACTCGACTGAAGCATTTCCAACAAGGCAAATGCCACAAAGCCCTACAAAAACCAAAGAGACTGGTTTATTTAGCTGACGCAAATAACACTCAACCAGTGCACCACCTCCACCTCCTGTGATTGTATTTATGGTGGTTACCCACGTATTTGCACTGGAATAGTAGGCTGCAGGCCCTGCCCAAGTCCCTCAGAAACCTGTGCTGCCTAGCAAAGCTCCCACAGTGCACAGGGCAGCGCCACGTGCACGCCAGAGCTCTGACCCATGGTCCCAGACAGCACCCTTTCCCCAGTAAGGGTTAGGACGCCCTCCAAACTGCCTGCTCTCCTCTGTGCCCCAGAATGTCCTGAAGTTCACGGAGCAAGAGCACCCTGATTATTACCTGCTGCTGGTGTGTGTGCAGCGTCTCCGGGTTTTCATCTCGCACTACAGCCTCCTCTTTCAATGCAACGAAGACCTGCTTATACAGAAGAGGAAAAAGCTGAAGAAGTAAGCACGACAGCAGCTCGTTCTCTCAATCACCAGGGAAAGGGAGGTATGGGGCCAGGCCGGTAACATGGGGCTCACGTCCCAGGGAGATCAACAGGCACACTGCTCTGTTGAAATAAAACCCAGAGCCCTATGCACACGAATGCTGGAGAAAGCCCACTGTTGGCACTGATCCTCTGAACTGAGGCTGGATTTGGGGTGGGCCTTTCCACCTAACTGAGAGTGAAAGGAAATCCAGTTTAATCCTGTAGCAACCGCGTTTCATCGCTGTACTGGCGTAAGTCACTCCCTAGTGCGAGAAAACACTGGGACTTCTCTGCTTCAGCAGACTGGGCTCCTGGTGAACACCCAGCCTGCGGCCTGGAGCTCTTGCAGGCTAAACAAAAGATTGAGAGAGAATAGTGTTGCCTTAATTTACTGGGGGAGCAGGGTGGGGAAAAGCCTCCCATAACCTGTTTGAGATGAACCGTGAAAGAGCAGACCTTGAATGTAGGATTCCCTAGTTTCAGGAGTCTTCCCTGAAATCAGGAGTTTTTACTAAAATCAAGATCTGGTTCCGTTTGCTCTTTGTGATGGCTCACTGCAGGACTAGCACAAGACCAGGCTTCAAGGGAAGCTTCCCAGTGTCAAGGGTGGTAGAGGGCTGGAAGCGGGTTGCTGGGGAGGGACTGCTATCAAGAGAGGCATTGAGAACAGGACAGAAACAGGATGCTTTGCTGAGTGGGACAGACTAGGTGGAATAGGTCTTTCCTTGGGGCGGGAAGAGGCGCACGGGAATATTCAGGACCCTCCCAGCCCTGTTTTTTGTGATTCTACATGCTCGTGCTCATTCCCTGCCTTATTTCTTAGCACGACGATGGATTTCTCCTCCCTCAGGTCGTCCCTGGTGAAGCTGTACAAAGGTCTCACCTCCCAGTGTACGAGCCAAGAGGTTTCTCCAACACCCAGCACGGCCTCTATCCGGGACAGCGGGATTCACTCTGAAGAGGCAATGCAGTCGTTCCAACCAGCACCTTCCTCTGGCACGACAACCCCGTAAGCCTAATGCCCTCGCAGGAGGCTTTCCAAGTAGGCTGAAAACTCCCTCCTCACCACACACTCTGCCAGTGGCACTGGACAGTAGCAGACTACCACTTCCAACACTGCTCCCTGTTTATGTGCAGGGAGGTGAAGGGCTGGTTCCCTCCTGCCATCCGCTGCTGCGTGCCTTACCAACAGGCAATGTTTCAGGACTCTGCCTGCAGCTGGCAGTGTTCTTGCTAGCTGTGTGCCTGCTGGGGAGGATGTGCTTTGGTAAGGCTGGCATCAATGTACATGGCTGCGCTCTGCATTAGCCACTGCTGTCAGCATCGCAAGAGCTAGGGAACAGGACTGAGGTCTCAGACAAGCAGAAGAGGCGTTTTTCCACACAGCACGCCACTGAGCGGTGGGACCCTCTATCACAAGATGCAAGCACAAGTGAGTTCAAAAAGTTACAGGAATAGTTCAAAGACAGGGCTACCAGTGGCACCCTGAGTGCCTCTCAGGTGGCAGTGCTATTAGTTCAGGCCGCAGCCTCCTTTCCACCACACCACCCAAACCAATCTTCCTCCTGCTTGCAGCCCATTCCATGTCTTGCTGGCATCTCCCCAGTTTCCCTACACTAGTCTCAAACTGGGGACCCAAGATGGATCCAGGTTGGACCTCATGAGCACTAAGCAGAGGTGGGGGCAAAAAATAACACCCCAGACTCTACTGGGCATGCAGCTTCTGACACAGCTCTGGACAGGGTCTGCATCTCCTGATGCAAACTCTCTGTAGGAGCTCTCCGAGGACCCTCAAAACACTCCTGGGGTCAGAGCTCCATTGCAAGAGAGGAACCTTGACCACTTGAAAGGAAAATCATACCACAGGAAAATAAGACACGGTCTCTGCATTACAGAAAAAGGGGAAGGAGAGTTAAAACACGGAATGGGGACAAACAGGAGAAAGCAGCACCAGCTGGCGTCTCCTCCCTGTTTCTATAATTCTACGGTGTAGAGTAAAACGTCAGCCAAAGCTACCAGACAAGTAGTCCTACCCATGCAAGTTTGCTTCTGCTAACCCAGCCAGGCACTCTTCAGCAGCAGCAGCTGCTTGGTTACTCTTCTCCAAGATGTAACATTTCGGGGTCATAAAACCAAAAGAATTGGGTGGGGGTAAGGAGTATGTCTCTGCCATCCTTCAGTATTCCACTTCCTTCTGTTTTGTTTCTTATTTTCAAGGCATTTGATGCCTCAGATGAAGAAACCCCAGCCAACTGTCATGGAGAACATCCAGGCTGTAAAGCCCCCTGACTGGGAAATGGAAAGCAGAAAACATGAGAGGCCAGAGAACATCCTTGCATCCTCTCAGCTCACAGAGCAGGAACTTAAGGCTCTAACAGCTCCCTTACAATCCATCCCTGAAATGGAGTACGAAGCACCACCTGCCGACGCGGTGGGGAACCCGGAGAGAGCAGTCAGGACCTCTGTGGAGCTGCTGCAGGATGCAAGGAACTTTGCACCGAGCTATGAAGAGTTCGACTACCCTGGGGAGGTCTTCACCCTGCCTGGCCCCTATGAAGACGACGCCTTCCAAAACCTCGCTCTCTTTGAGAATTGCTCCCCAGCCTCCTCCGAATCCAGCTTAGACATTTGTTTCCTTAGGCCCGTTAACTTCACGTCAGAACCAGAGAGGACAGATCACGCCTTACAGCCATTGCCTAAGAGCTGTACTCCTGTCAGCAGCAGCACCTACAAGCGTGAGATGTTCCACAGCAAAGGCAAGCAGCTGAGCAGGTCTCTGAAGGAGCTGCCGAGGAGCGCCGAGGGCGTGAGCTCCAGACTCTACAGCACACGGAGCAGCAGCGGGAGCCGGCTGCAGCAGAAGCAGGAGAGGAATGTCCAGCCCCACATGATCTCAGCCTCATCTCGAAGCTCCCAAAGGAGCTACTTCCCCCCACAGAGAGGAGCGGGTGAAAAACCGAGCTTTTTGGAAGTAAGGAGGCTTAAGTAGGAAGAGAAAAAAAAAAAAAGGCACATGGTGGTGCGGAAGCAGCGAAAGCAGCAGGAGAAAGATCTGAGATACGTTAGGTTAAAACTTGCCAAACTAGCTTCCAAATCCACACATTCAAAGCCCTCATCTGCATGGGAAGGGAGAAAACAAGACCCAAGACAGCTCCTTTCCATGCACATCTTCCCCAGGGACACACATGGGTATGAGACACACAGCTGGCTGAGTGGCAGCTAGAACCCCTTGGGAGCAGCTAGCTTCTCATGCATCTCTCGCTGTCACCCAGCTTCCCCCACGAGCACACGTTCTAGCTGATCAGTGTCAGGAAGTTTGAGCAAAGCTGTTCAAAACACTAGAGGGTGGCACCCAATTAAAAAGGTGCTTTCAGCTGCTATGAGGAGTGCTGGGTTAAGAAAACTAAAAGATTTAGTATCGGGTCCTCAGCTGGTGTACACCAGCATGACTCTGCTGAGCTCAGCCCCTTTACACCTCTAAGGATCTGGTCCGTGGTTTTGTCTGTGGAGCATGGAGCCATGCTTCAGCCTGTGGAAAAATGGCACAGGGCCCAGCAACTGTGTCCCCATCCCTCAGACGGCCAACTGGCATGGCAGGCAGCGCTCCAGCCCTTCAGGGACAGCAGATCTTGCAGAAATAATGTCTCTGCAGCTTGCAGTGCCTGCTCAGTCAGCTTTGGGCTGGTGCAGTCAGGGGAGAAGGCCCTGAATGAACACCCAGGCTCTGTGTTCCCCTCCCCTCCTCGGGAGGAGGCCAAGGGTGCCGTGATGTGCCTAGCTAGCTCCCTCAGTGCCATCCAGAGAAAAACAAACGCTCCTGTTCAAATGAAGCAAGGTGCAGATGAGGCTGTAAATGCAGATGGATGATGGGAAGAAATTTCCAACAGCCTGACTGGAAAGGCAGTGTGGAAATCTCAAAAGACAGAAAAAAATAAATGAGCAAGTGAAGGAGGTGGTGGAACAGGGCTCTTGAGGCAGAACGAATTGCTGTGGTGACACAGCCCACCCAGAAACAAGAGCCTGTGAGCTGTCTGGCACTCACCTGCACAAAGCTGTGCCCCACAGCGGGGTGCAGATAGGGAGCTAGCCCCAAACCACAGGGCATGTTCTCTCCCACAGAGCAACGGCGACCACTGTGCAGCGGTGGGCAGAACTGGAGAAATGGGGCTTGTCCCCAGAGCCAGCCGAGGGGAACCCGGCTCTCTCCTGAAAGGGGGAAGAGATTTTTTAGTTGCACATCCACCACAAAATGCGTGCGCTACCAAAGCTCCCTGCACCACAGATGTAAAACCAGGGAGCAGCAGAGCCAACAGAAGAGTCTCTCACCCCGTATCAACTCAGGAAGCTTTCCAGTCCTCGGGTAAACAGAGCTCACGAGCAAGGAGGGGGCGGGAAGGACCTGTTCCTTCAACTCCTCATGCTGGCTTGCTCCCTTGTTGGCAAAAGAAGGGGCTTGTGGACCCCCTAAATGAAAACCTTAGTAAGGAAGGCTCCAGTTCCCTCTAAGAGTGCTTCTCCCTCCGCTCCTCTGCCAATGCCTCAGCTTCAGAGCCGGCCACAAGCTCTCTGCAGAGGTACCAGTGCTGCTGAGGGCCAAGTGCTGTGTTGTCTCCTGGCCTTGCCAGCACCTCCTCACCCACCAGGTCCCTCCTAGCACAGAGAGGGAGAGAAAGAGAAGGGGACAAGGATGTGAGGTTGCAAACGCTGCTTAAATTGTCTTTTCCCTTTTAGGAGCTCCATGCAGAAGACAACACCAGGTTCTGCCAGAAGGATGACAATGAGCAAACATCCTTCAGCGACCACAACCCGCGGCACGAGCCCAAGGGGGGTTTCCGGAGCTCCTTCCGCAAGCTCTTCAAAAAGAAATAAGCAGCCCTAAGAAAGGCAGGCCACAGCCTAAGCCCAACAGTGCTTCCCCAGGTCCCTGAGGGTGGAGACAGACAGCGAGGCCCCGAGATGTCCCCTGACTTACACAGTAGGTGGAGGGGTGGGGGAGAGGAGATTGTCACAGGCGCCTCACAAACGCATCCTGCTCTTCCGAGCGCACGGGAGGGCCAGGCTATGGGTTGAAGCAGAGCTCAGCCAGCAGGTCCAGTAAGTACAGGAGCTTGCTAGCTTTTACTCCTGCCTGACTTAACTCTCCTCGGAGTTTTGGAAAGCTTGGGCCAAATCCCACCATCTTCTCCTCCCCCTCATCCCCCAACACTGCTTGGTTTGCCATACACCTTTGCTCTCCCAAATTCAAGCAGGTCTAATTCAGGCTCACCCACAACAGAGAGGTTGCCTTCGCAGCCTTGGCATCCTGGCCAGAAGTCTGCATTTCCCCTCTTTCCTCCACTTTCCAAAGAAAAACCACCATCAAAGATGTCTTCCAGGAGGGCAGCTCACACCACCCAGCTGGTTTGAGAAGGGCTGATAAGCACCAGCTGAAGCACCTGGGCTTTGTTCTGCTGAATCAGCACCATCTCCTCTTTCGGACTTGCAGCACTCCCTGAATCCTCCTCCACCTGTTAACCCACACACCGTTTCTCAGCTTGCCTCCTCCTGTCCGGATCTCTGCTCTTGTGGTCAGAACGGCCCGTGTCTCCAGGCAGGCGGAGCGCAGGGCCCGCTACAAGAGACAAAGACTCTTCGACGCTCTGCATTCACCATGGATCGACGCAGACGCAGTCAACCAGCGTCACGGCTCTTGGTCTGCAGTACACCTTAAACACTCTTCGCTAACTCTCTTAGACCTGACACCACCGTACGAGCCCCAGCACGTGCAGTCCCACACTTTGGAGCAGTTTTTCCAGAAAAAAAATGGAGGCTCTAGGGCAGGAAGGTCGATGGTGCCTCATGTTCGAAGTCACAGCATTCCTCCATGTGCAAGGATACGCTTCTTCCCACAACAAAGCCACACGCACGCCCTACCCACATCTCGATGGGACAAACTCTTGGCAATGCTGCTCTCTGTCTAAGCCTCTAGATTTTGTTAGAAAGACAACAGGGAGGGGGAGACAAAGCCCTCCGGCCTACAGCTCTCCCACAGTGCCGACCAACCGCATGTACCACCTGCTTTTCCTCCTCTGCTGGAGGGGAAGGGGTGGCTGGGAAAAGGGTTATTTCACCTAAAACAAAACTCATCTTTTATCACAGTCAAAGTTTTCTTAACTTTTCAAGAAAGTGACTAAGACAGAACTTCAGAGATTAAGATGTTTCAGCTGATGTCTGTCCCATAGATTTTACTGGGCCCAAAACAGCTCCCAAAAACCCAACTCTCCTCCTTCTGAAAGGTAAGGAGGAGGTATCCTCTTGGGTTTTTTCCCTTCGTCTTCCGTTAAAAGAAAAAACATTCCCAGAGTAGTTTAAGGTTTTTAATTTCAAAAAGAATTCCACCCCTTTCCCTCTGCCTCACATTCTCATTAAGTCACAAGTTCTTTGACTCTTCCCACCCAGAGCTGCTGCACACTGACCAGCCACTACGTCACCACGACGCACGTTGGACTTCACAGCTCTCGGACAGACACTGCATGCACAGCCAGGAAAGAGATATGTAAGAAGAGCCAGACACTTGGAACTGAGCCATCAGCAAAGACTGTTTTGCGGAGAAATCAGCCACAGACAGACCTACTTGTTTGTCTGTGGAACCAGTTGTATCACTACGGATAGGTTTCCTTCCCCACCACGTTCCTACCCTGCCATGCCAAGCTGTAGGCAAATACTTCAGGAAAGGAGATGATGAAAGGAAGGAGAAGGAAGACAATGTGCTGCGAGGACATGAAAAGACACACAGTCGTCCAGGTAGCTACTACAAAAGGGCCAAGTGCAGCTGCCCGTCTCCACCCGGAGCACTCAGCCACAAGCCTCGGGGACACACACGGTGCCCGTGCCACGCAAGGGGCTCTCAGAACCACTGCTGAGCACTCTGCTGCCCGAGCCACAGGTGGTGCTCAGAGGACACTGACGGGAACCGCTGCACGCCTTCTAGTGCAGCCTGGCTCCCCCTGCAATGAATACTCTTTGTGACACCTGACACCCCTCACCTTGGGGTGACTGCACAGTGTCAGACGAGGAGATGGGGAGTTTGGAGACCCTGGTAGCCATGGCCACACGAAGAACATCCCAGCATGAAGAATTATTTGGATTTTAAATTTTAGGCCACTGTAATGCACCAATGCTTTATGGGGCTCTGATTCTTACGTCTTTGGGTAGCACACAATGAGATTTCTGTCCTTCACAGAACAAGCTTGCTCCTCCATACTTGCCAGGCAGATGTCAGGGCAGAAACAGGACAAAGAGGAAAACCTATGTTCTAACATCTCCTGGGTGAGGAAATCCTTCCAGAGTGGCAGACCCTTGCTTGTAAAATGCACATGGATTTTTAGCTTCTGTTTTAGAGATTTAAGGCATGGTCGGAATTGATGGTTATTATTTCTACCTGATGCTGTATGAGTTCTTACTTCCAGGCCTCTACTTACCCTTTGAGATATGCTGAGTATTTCCCTGTAACTGCTCAGAATCTGAAAATTATAAATAAAAGTGAATGATGCCCAGCACCACTACAGAAATACAGTCTCTTGCAGGATCTGACCCAATTTCACCTTTAGTATGTGTGTGTGCTCTAGATTATTTTAATTCCTGTGCCAAATAAACGTTGCTTTTAAATATTGCTGTCCTCTTTTGCACCGTCTCAGCCATAAGACTGCATCCATTAGAAGGAGGAACACGTTTCTCAGGTCCCGTCCTGAGGTAACGCTACTGGCAAAATCCCATTCCCTCACACGCACACAGCCCTGTAAGACTGTTTCCATACACCTCATTTCAAGACCCAGCACTCACCTGAAAAGCTCTTGCTCCCTCTAAGATCTGAACCCACTGTTGGTGTTCCTCTGCTGCCTCTGCTAAAGACATGCAAGCCTTCACATAAAAACCCCACAGGCTCCACACAAAGTATTCTGGATCCCCTGCTCACATCTCAGCAGGAGGGCAGCTGGGGCACTGCGGCATCGTCTTCAGCCCCAATCTGGTGCTGGGGGTTGGCAGGATGGATCAGATGGAGGAGGCTGCCATGAAGAACAGCGAGCAGATTCCAGCTGCATGTGGTTTCCATCGACTCACTCTGCTCTTTGAAGGCAGATGTTCTGTCTCTTGCCAGACACGAGCTATTAAGCATACTGTCCCTTTACCTACTGTCATCTGACTCGACAGGGAGACGAGATGTCTGCTCTCACATGAATCCAACCACCCAAAAGCTTCACACAGTAAAAGTGAAGCAGCAGTATTTACCCACAGGCTGCAGGCCGTGATGCACTAAGCTGGAGCGACGCCGACAACGAACGACCCCACGGCAGAGAACGGCCAGAAGATGCCATCGCCACCAGGAAGCCATCTGGAGTCCCCGCTGCACGTACACCTTGCCCGCTACTCCACGCAGCTCCTCTGCTCAGAAGTTGCTGCGTATTTTACAATTTTGCTACCCTAAACGAAACCTGCATTTGAAGCAGACTGTGCGCGCGTAACGTTACGGCAGCCGCTCTCAGACTACCAAGGCTTCCAATGCATCTCGCGTATTCAAAAGTGTTCGCTTCTAGGATACACAAGGCTTTCTTTTATTATTGTTTTTAGAACTTATCTTTTAAAGCCAAAAGGTAGTAGCCACTATTAAATTTTCACTTAAACGCACTCTGAAAACCACCACGGACACAGCATATGAAGATCACGCACAGGCAGCCAGGTGTACGGGTCATCGGATGTGCCAAATGAAGTTTGCGACTTCTCTTCTCCTGGACTGACAGTTTTTAACATTCACTGATTTTGGCAAGTAACCATGCCACTGAACAAAAGCAACGCATTAAACAAAAGCAAATGTACACATGCACTGCATGTGTACACACTAAATGTACTGGAACCTAAAATTTCTTCTTTCCATAATCAAAAAAGCGTCATTCCTAAGTAGATTTGAATAAATTTGCCCCAAACAAAGCCAATAACAGGCAGCCCTGATCATCTACTTTCCTCTATCCTTCTTTTTAATATTAGATGTTCTTTTAACCCAAGGCACACTTGGCACCTACTAAAACTGCCATGCATCTGGCACTTCCCATCCCTTTCAACCCTTCAGTCACCTGCTACATGATTTCCACTTGCTTGCTAGGAAGCCAAAAGAAAGGACTCTCTTGCTTTTCGCTGCAGCCTTAATGCTGCAGCAGCTGGCTACCTGTTGCACTATGTTTCATTCAAGGCAAAAGGGTATCTGCTCACAGCTGACAGAAAAACGCACTTAAAGGTACCACCACAGCAAAACAAGGCACAGAATTTACAAACTGAGCCAAAAGCACTTTTGGCTTTGCAGCTGTTCTGGACCACGTTTACCTGCTGAAGAAACACGAGCTAAAACATACCCAGCTCCCGCATCATCTAGGTGATGACATGACAACTCAGCACCTGGAAGAGGATATTTCCAGGCAGGGGAGACCCATAAGATGTTTCAAACATTTTAATATCATCTTAAAATAGCCTTTCTGACTTGCTGTGCGGAAAATAAAGTAGCAATCAGGAGGAAGCCAAGGAAGGACTTCTAGGTACTGCAGCTAAACGCACTGCTCACGGCAGCAAAGCGTTAAGAAACATTTTGCTTCACTTGCTTATAACTCGTAAGACAAACATTCGGGAATGAGGGATTCCTTCTACGGGAGCTGGAGTTGCAGCAATGCTAGAAACACCAGAGGCTGCCTCTGTAAAATGCCACACTAGGAACCGCACAGCTGCTACAAAGCGAGGTGACGCCTACTACAATGCACGCAGCCTGCTGCGATGCAAATTTGCTCAAGCGCCTCCTCGGGCTGAAAAAACCCTCCCTTGTATGTAACAAAATAAAACCCTCCATCAGAAGCACAATCACCTACTAACTTCAACCAATAGTGGTATCTCCAGCGACATCGCTGCATTTGAACCAAACCCAGCAGACAACTACATAAAATATACGTAACAAATAATGTCAGTGCAAACCCTGAAGGTTCTAGCTCCAATGCACCACCGTAAACGCACTCTCACTGAGACGGACCCCTCCCTCTCTGATTTAGGAGAGGCATATTAGGGCAACAGGTTAGAGATGCCTTCCTGGGGAAGTAAACGCAGAGAGCCTGCAGTACCAGCACTTCCAAACTCCCAGAGGGCTTCTCTGAGCCAGCACACAACAGACATTCTCTCCAGAAGAAAAGAAACAAGCCCAGATCACGGTCCACCGTCGCACTAGACATGAAGCAGAAACCTTGAGGCGATGCAGCACAAATTGTTACGTACCACACCCACACCGTTCCGCTGACCTCCGAAACTGCTCAGGCACTTCATCCCCCACCTCTGCCTCGCGCTGTTGTTTCAGCCGGCTGTTACCCACCCACTGGGCACTCCAGAGACCCACAGCCGCTCACCCAAGCCAGCTGCCAGCTTGCAGACGCATTTCTTTGCCCAGGCCATGTCATCACCCCAGGCCACATCAGGCCATTCCAGCGCCCTTTTACCGAACAGCCTCGCAGCATCGTAACAATCACTTCATTTTCCACGTTAAGAGTATGGTGAGCTAATAATTTATAGGACAATTTCAACACTGCCCATCATGTTTACATCCAAAGAATCAATAACCTAAACTACATCTCCCGTAGCCTGAGGGTTTCTACCAAGCTCCCACCTAAAAACGTTCTCCTCTGAAGACAAGGTTTAGAGATCTTCGTTTTTTCTTCTTTTGCCAGGAAAATGTTTCAAAATAAAGTTGTTAATGACATCAAAGAAAGAACACAACTGACACATTACCACATCTGACCATGACAAAAACCGCCGTTTTTGCTGACGGAATCAGAACGCTCTCTGAAACGTGAAGACCACACGGAAGGATCAAGGCGCACTGCAGAAAGCATAAAAAAAAGCAAGTTCCATCAGCACTCCACGGGTGACAGAATTGTACTTTTTGACCCACGAGCCTTATTAATGGAAGGTTATAGAGACTTCACCCCTCACAGACATACCATAGTGGAGATCGCAGAGCTGCTCTTCTTCAACAGCGGGCATGCATTACTGTCCGTTCTGTCTAGAGCTGAGGAGCGGTGCACAGGCTTACGGATAATCCAAGCCGCGATACTCATGTCAGTATACGCTCCGTCACGTGTAGTTCAGACACAGAAAGCTTCGGTACGGATTAACAGACGTTTGAATTTCCCTAACAAGTGACATACAGGAGGTCTGAGGAAATTTTATAATGCATACTACAATACCTCGGGATGAACCCATCTTCTCAAATGCTGTTATTACTTTGGTACACACTCCAAAGCCGACTCTTTTTAGGCTCTCGTAACTGAAGTACAGAGATTGAGCTAGGAAAAACGTACCACAACACGCGCTTCTATACCCTTCAGCGCTCAACTAAACAACTGAGCTGCACATTTGCCCGTGTAATAATTTAACATATGTCAGCCAAACATATCTGTATCTTTATTTCAATTAAATTAAAAACAATCTGCAAGTATATTTATGCAACATTCACTATATACACATGATTTATGCAACCGCAAGGCAATTCTATGTATGCTGATTAATCTATTGTTAGTAAAACATGACAACAGCTATGGAAGTTGGCCAGTGAGTGCTCCTTTCACAAGTGATTCTTTTCATGGCGTGACCAAAAAAAAAAAAAGCTACTAGCCATGAAATGGATTATCAGTAAACCTTAAAAAGAACGTGACATAACCTAGCAGAGATTAACAGTCTTCTAAATGTCGGAGTACATTTACTTCAGATGATAGTGCTGCTTTTAAAAAAAATTTGCTGTCATCTTAATGATGTAAGACTTTCATCTGCTCTAGCTAAAGAAAGCAATAATTAGACATTATGCTTCCTGGCAAAAATTTATTTTTGAACTGGCACCATAATATTTCAGAAAATAATAATAAAGTACCTCTTTGGTGAAGCCTAGGTACCCCCTACTACTCGTCGTAACAACTTGTAAACAGGACCGCAGTACAGTGCTATGCCTTAATTCTAACTCGGTTAGGTACCACAGATCTTCCTCACAGTCCTCCTCACCATTTTAGGAAAGTATTTTAAAGCAGGGAGTAAAGCAAAGGAAAATTAAGAAGGATATAAAGTTCCCTGTTTGAGATTTAAAAAAAGTGCATAATGTTTTCACTCCAAAAACTGTGCCACTGCATGGAACCGATGGATACAAGACTGTTTGCCTTCCTGTACTGGACGTTATAGATCACCACACAAACACAGTCTCTGCTCATTGGCCAAAGGAGCCCCTCAAGTCTGTTTTCTGGTACAATCAGTTGTCCGCTTATCTTAGAACCATGTCCTGCATACTAAAACGAGAACAGCAAGTTAACCGGCTTTTCCACTAGAACGTCTGTTTTCGCAATTCCATTTCTGTACACGGCATTCCCAACCCACTGGAGAGTTTTTAGTGTTTGGCATATACACATCCCAACTCCTCGGCACCACCGGGTTCAGTGCATCCATTGCCAGCAACAGACGTAGCACCAGGAAAACGCAACTCCCAGCGCGGGGGACAGTTCAGGAGGAGTGGGCATTCTCCAGCAAGGGCGGTCCGTCTCGATGCATCGATGGGTGCGTGTGCTCCCTTTTGTAAGTTTTTGGAGGAAGCTTCGGGATATGCTGAGAAGTGCTTTGTCGCGGAGGAACGGGTGGTCCAGCAACAGAATGGAGGTCCACGTCTTGTTGTATCAAAGGCGGCGACGGAAGGTGCCTCCGTGCTACATGCGGAGAAGGCGTCTGAGGGGGCGGGGGGGTAAACGGAGAGGGGCTGCTCGGGAAAAAGGTGTTACCAAGTTCGCTTTTTCTCCCCAGTGGCGGAGGCTGGAGGTGTAGTGGTGAGCTAGAGAAAACATCTGGAGTTCGCACAGGTTCTCGCGGCGGTAACACAGGAGGGCTCTCGGGGGGGTCGGAGATGCAGGTCCGGTCAGGCACCGAGTACCTTGGTGAATACACTTTAGAGGTTGGCTGCCTAGGAGGGATTGCTGGTGGGCTGTCCAGGTGCGCAGAAGTAATCTGAGGTACGCAAACATTTCATTCAATCATTTTTTTTTTTTTTTTTTTTTTTTTTTTTTAAAAGAGAGGCAGCAAAGAACAAGACCCTGCAGTGAAATGGAAGCAGAGCTCCTGCCCCCGCAGGAGCTCTGTCCAGTTAAGCGGAAGGCACGGCAAGCAAGCGCGCAATGAAGATGGGGAGCAAAGAAGCAAAAGGGAGTGGCAGTGCCTGGAAAACATGTTTCTCAGCATGATGCAAATGGAAAAGACAAACAGACCGGACGTGCGAGGGGGGAGAGCATGGGTATGTCAGTACATGAGTTAACAGCCAGCAACGCAGGGAATGAAGATGCATGGAGCAGGAAAAAGGCAAACCAAAGAACGATCAGAGCAACAGCTCCCATGCTGGCTCCAGATCTGCCTGCTGGGTGGGTCTGGGTATCTTCCACTGCCTCCCCAGTAACAGGCACTCAGGATGGATAATAGCACCAGGTGTTTCTCCAAGGAAATGAGGAAAAAGGAGAGGCAGATGATGCTGAACAGGGGAAAAATACTACGCTCAGAAGATGTACTGCTCTCCACCACCCTATGCGTTTAGAATGTTTTCAATTGCGTTTTAATAGGAACGTGACACGTTAAAGTCTGCTGGCTGACAGCAGAGTCACCTGTAGTCAGAAACGGACATAAGAACATACAGAAGCTCTCTTTGAAGTCAGAAGACATACATGCTCCGAAGTAATTTTGAGTGGGATTTTCAAATCTACCCAATTCTCTGTAGTCAACAACCAACTCCCGCTGAAATCAAGAAAAATTTAACACTCTCTGCAACAAAAGCTAGACTGGTTCCCAAATATGAAAGCAAGAAGTAGCAATAGCTCAAGCAGGCAGGGCGACAGGACAAGCAGTCAAGAATGAAAGCACTGAGCACCACAGCATCCAGGGTCAAATATCCTAACAAACCTTTTCAAGGGACTGAGGTGTGTTCATCACCTTCCATCGCCATTATTCTTTAGTTCTTTACCCAACTCACACACCTCAAAACAATATTCTGGAACAATTATGGCAGATGGAAACATCTGCCTGAAGCTTCAAGTTCTCACAGACAATGCAAAGGCCTGTTCATCGTGGACCAGTAGACAAGACATCCCTGCCCCCGCACTCAGGTCCCGTCTGTTAATCCGTTGCTTTGGGATCAGGACATAGTGAGGCCAAGCTGCGTAGGCCCAAAATACGTGACTGCTTACTGTTTCACATACAGCTGTTCAAAAATGCACGTACTGTCTTTAAGAGATCCTTTTTCCTACCACGTCCTGCCCTATTGTCCCAGAAAAATGCCCTTTTTAATTGTAACTTACTTTTGATGGGGAGGATTCAGCTGGGGCAGACTCTGGTCGTCTTCTTGGAGGAACTGGAGGGGGAACGTGACCTTCATCTGAATTTTTGGTGAAGTTGATGGATGACACAGAAGCAGATCCTAGCGGACATAAAAGTAAAATCGTGATAATGATGAATTTTTGTTCAATACACTGTGTTTCCTTTATTCCTGCCAATAAAGGCGTCATTAAAGGCAACATGCCTTTACTTTAGTAAACTACTTGCTCATAAAAAGCAGCACGAAACAAGAAGGTGCTAAAGGAACATACAACTAAACAACCCTCTAACCTGAAGATCCCAAACTGCTTTTCTGAGCCCCAAGTATCTCTGTGGCCATCAACTCCTAAGCTTTAAGTAATCTTCAAGGCCAAAACTCACACCACAAAGTTGTTCTTGCATCACAACAGCACTAAGATAATACCCTGAACTTGCAGCTACCGTGCCAACCCAATAATGAAGAAACATCTTACAAAGAAACATTCGGGAGACCTGGCTTGGACACTCGGCAATGCCGCTGCACTGAAAGTTTTCCCTGCTGCCAGGAGACAAATAGTGACCATATTTCAGAAGCCACTGCAGAAGACTAAATTTTTACCTGTTATAAGACCACAAAATCGAATACAGACTCTTGGCAGACTACCTATGGTCACCTACTTGCATGAAAAGGACTTGAAGGATCTGAGTCAAACACACTGCAGGCATCTGTAGTACTTGAAGTAGCAGAAGCAGGGGGCGGGGTCAGAGGCGTGCGTGGGGAGTTGGGTGCAGACGCTGTCGTTTCGGTCTCGCTCTCCGGGATGCGGCTGTAACTGATTTTTCTTGGTTCTTGCTGCAGGGGTGTAGGATGTCTCATGGTACCTGGCCTTGGATTAGATGGACGAACACCTGGGGACTTGAGGGGATAGCTGTACTTTTTGGGCTGAAATGACAAAAAAAGAAAAACAAAAAAAAAAGAAATATCAAGCCAAACAAAAATCAAAATGCCCCCAAAATCACCTAAACGGTTTTGTATCTATGAAGTTAGAGATCTAAAATGACTTCCATCTCTGAAAGACTAAGGGAAGCATTTTTTTAGGGGGAAAGGAAAAGAATACTAACAAATCTTGGTGGAGGCTTGACGTTTCGTGGCTCTATCTCTAGGGACTTGTTGAACAGATAATCTGTAAATTCTGTCTCCATGCTGTTTCCCATTGGATTCAGGTTTTCAAAAAATCTCTGAAATACAAGAAGGGAAAAAAAAAATTACATCAGGTATTTCTGCGGTGCCTGTTTCTACTGCACAAGTGATCCCAACTGGACAGATTTTTAAGCTAGCAAACTTATTTGTTGCCAGCCCTCTGCTGGACATCACTAGTGCTGTGCTCGGCCTGCAGAACCAACTGCGCAAGTACTCTGAATATTTTCTGCGGCGCAAAAATCAGACCAGGCTGGCTCAAACACCCTCAGAAGAAGCTGTATACATCTCCACACTGATGCAGGGGAAGACTGCTCTCAGAACGCATTTTGTCAAACCCTGAGGAGGAAAAATACCAAGAGAAAATCTTGTACAGTCTCTTAAGATAACCAATCCCAGGCTCTCTGAGAGCAGAAAGCTCATAATATGCTTAAAGACAAATAAGGAAAAAATAAAATCGAGGACTGCTTAGAGAGGACCACCACAGACCAAGCTGAACAAACGCGCCATGAAACAAAACTCTGAGGATCATCACCACCAACACATGAAGCGAACACTGTGTTATTAGGTAAACCTGTAAACGTAAAGGAAACAACAGAGGAGGAAAAAGACAACTGGGCTCACTGCAGGCTGGTGACAAACAAAAGCAACTGACTGGAGGACAGTGAGCATCTGGTAGTTTCTGTTCTGTTTAGCACTGACCAGTGAGATCTAGCTACCAGCACCCCAACAGCTGAAATAAAACAAGCAACCAAACAAAGCCCCTCCAAACCGCAAGCACTGACATTTCTGCCCTTTCTTACAGGGCTGACGGAGATTTTGTGGCAGCCCTTCCGCTCGTTTCTGATTCAGCCCATCTCTGTGGTCTGCCAGCTGACAAACCCAGAGAAGTGCCTCAGTGTGCAGGCGCAGGGAAATGATGCCACTCACCCTAATGTCAAATTCGACTCTTAAACAATATGGCTGGTTCTGGTACTGCTGTATCTCTCCTGTTATTTCAGCTACTTTTCTTCTCTTGCTGAAGTTTATGAGCTCTTTGCCATGTCGCTTTAGAAATTCAGGGTTGCCTTCTTCTGTTTTCAAAATGTTAGTTAGGTAAATTCCTAAGGAGAACACAAAAGATTCGAAACGTGGTACAGAACAGGGAGAAAGGCAAACAGCTGGAATACAAGGAATTGTTAGAGAACTTAATTTGTGCATTTTAATTGCTTAGAAAAATTCTCAGTTGGGGTCAGTAAGAGTCAGAGCTCATTTTCAAATAAAGCAATTATTTAAATATTTTTTAATATTACTTCTCTTGAAATCTGCCTTCTGCATCAAAATCTCGAAGCCTATGCATCTTCCCACTGCTTCGGAAGCTCACACAACAGAACATCACTAGCATTTTGCAACACAAGAGCACACTGACGTGCTTTCTCTCAACTATTCTGCCCCAGTTTAGCCCTAATTAGAGACCCCAGCTAAGCTCTAAAAATTATTTCAATGTTTTAGTCTTCTGTTCCACTCCTGCCTCCATAATTACATCAGATTGTGGTGTACAGAGAGAAAACAGCTCTCCCAAGCCCATGAATGACCTCTCTGGAACTGTCATTAACGACAATCTGCAGCAAATGTCCAAGCAGCTTGCTGAAGAACAGAAATGTCATTTGCCTAACTCACAACTTGCTAAACACCAGAACTTCCCAGCAATCTACGTGAAAGAATAACTGCTAAGTCTGATGATCCAGAACCTGGTTCCTTCTCAAACTCTGATTTTGTTCCTTGAAGTTCTCTGGGGACATGGGCAGGTAATCCCTTCTTTCTCTGCTAGGAAATAGTATTTCTAATGTGTCTGCCTTCCATTTAAGGCATTGATGGTCACAACAGTTCAAACTGCATTTAAAGTAACAACGAACAAATAAGTAAATACGATATTCCAAGTAAACTTACTTTTGCCACAAATTACATCTGCAATTCACAGTCAGCTAACGATTGCCCTTACAGCCAATCCTGTTGCTAGCTTAAGCAAGCAAGGGGAAAATGCTTCCATGTCTAGGCAGTTGAAATTCAAACCTGAAAACCCTGTTCTGACTTCTCCCTGTCGTTCACAACACCTTCCAGATGTTTACGCACAGCACAGCTCATTCAGAACCACGTGTACGTACCAAAAAAAGGCACGCAAGGAGGATTAATGGACCTGAGTTTTGCCAAGTATTTCTTATAGTGATCCTCGCTCAGTTCATAAGCTTCTTCTAAAATCTTCTTCTGACGACTTGGAATTTGCTGGAGAGAGAGATGAAACAGGTTATTTGGAAAGGCAGCGTAACGGTGGAGCCCAGCAACAATACTAAGAGCGATGGTCTCCCGCTGATGCTTGAGTCAGTGACCATGAGGAACCGCCTCAAGATCTTGCTGCCTTTTTCTGCCTTTCTTACGTGCTTCTGCACTCAAGAAAAAAAAAGTAACCCCCCCCCCCCTTACACCCTAATCGAATCCTTATGGGGGCATTTACCTTCCTCGTTCCTTCTACGAAGGACATGCTTACTGAGCAGACAGGCTTTTACTGCCGCGAAGGTGGACGGTGTTACACTCCTGTACCAAAACAGGAAAACATTCCACTGTACCTCAAACGTGTGATCCAACCTATACACCGCTGCAGAGTTCATAGCGCTGACAATTTCCAGGACGCCATTGAAGTTGTTTAACTCTTGAAAAACTTGCAGGATCTCGATTATTCGGCTCACTACAATTACTCTTTCCTCTAGGTTTTCTGTTTCCACAATGCACCTAAACGAACAAGAACATTTCGGTTTGTATTCAGGAGGTGCTGAGTTTTCCAAAAGCAAATATTCGTTTGTGACAAAGAAGTATGGTAAGTTTATCAAATTATTTGACATAGTTTTGAAAGTGTTTAGAATGAAGTCTGCCTCTAAGAATAAAAAGACATAAAAAGCTGAGATCATTACGGTGAAATTCCCTCGGGGACCATCTGTAGCATCTAAACACTGCTTAAGCTGGAATTATTCACAGTACACTTCTGACCGTACTGCAGAGGCCCAGTAACGGAGTACGCGCAGACGTAGGAAAGTCACTTACTTTTCGAACCACAACGTGAGGTTAGTTGTATGCCTTATCATCTTGAGAAGATTGGGAGAATTAATCTCTTTATCTTCCTTTGTCCACACACTTCCAACTAGTTCAGATGGCTGCACAGCTCTAGAAAAGTAGATGCATGTATCAAAAAATGTAATTACAAGCATGAAAGGAGATTCTCCCAAAGTGTCTTTGTTCTCATGGCATTTGAGATTAATACTTGGAACTAAATTCTCAAGCTGTCTATGATCTTATGCTCACTATGTGACTCCAGTGAGGTATTTCTACGCTTGGTCTTACTCTGTCAATATTTCTTAATTTATATGGGTATGAACCACCTCTGTTCATCTAAATGAAGGCCACATCTCAGTCACCGTAACAAACCGTGAGCTTCCAGCACCCGAACAGCCTCTCACAGAGATCTGCTGAGATCTGACACGCTCCATAACCTGCTTCGCAAACTAGGATATGAAGGAAACTGATTTAATTCCTGTTCCTTCTTCTCAAAGGCTGATCTGCTTGGAAAACAGCAGGAGAAACCTGCAGCACAAGGCAGTTACCATGTGCATCAGTTACAGGTGCTGCACGTTGACGTGGGGAGGGTAAGACAAATGCTGGGTTTCAGATTTTCTTGGCTGAAAAAACAACAATTAATACATAACACTGGTGAAGTCCCTTGACCTACCGTGGGGCTTCGCAGCAGGGGCCCGCAGAAACAATGTCATGCTGGAGGACATTATTTTGTTTGTTTTTGGTTTTTTGTCATGTGCTTTTCAGTGGAGGAAAGTTACCTGTAAAAATCTGACTCAAGTAAAGTGAGCTGCCGAGCAATTTCTATCGGATGCAAAGTGAGCAAGTCAAAAGTCTCTGTGTGTCCTGGCTTGCTTATGTGCCACTCGATCGCCGGAGGCGGGCTTTCAAAAGTGATGTTGTGACTGGGCCCGATGGCCTGCGCCTGCTTTTTCCTGTTGATTATCTTTGTGATTGACTCAACCCATTTCTTCATTGCTTTGCCTGGCACACAGAGAAAATTAGCGTTCAGTTAGTCTTACTGCTGTTTTCCCACTCATGTCTGCATAACTGGGAATTTTTTTTTACTTAAGCCCCCCTCTCCCAGGTGCAGTGAAGCAACCATACGTTCTTTAGCAGCGCACACATGGCATTCCCAACATTCCCAACAACCCTCCAAGCTTTCAAGCATATAAAGGAAAATCTCTCAACAGCCAATGCTGAGCACAACCAGTTTGCCCAAGCACAACTCGGAACAATTAGGCTGGAGAACTCTTGCTTTAACAAAATAAGTGGTTTCCACCACCAAACTTGTACACAAATTGCATCTGTGTATAGTTTAAGAGGACCACCAATTATTCAGTTCTGAGCACCCCTCAATTCTCATAATTTTTCCTTGATTTCAGACACCTCATAGCACAGAACTTACAAATCAGGATGTCAGTAAAGCACTCTTTCTTCTGAACAGAGGCCAGACTTTCCAGAACAGCTTTTTTCATTAAGATTTATTTTATGCTCTTTTTTCAAGTAATTAAGAAGCAGGAAGCCTTGTTTTTTTTTTTTTTTAATCCACTCACTGAAAGGAAAATGGATCCCATTCCATACCTCTGAAAAGGGATGCCTTAAGATAAATACCATTCAGAAGCCACGAGTACCTCTTACTGTTCCAATGAACTCCTCCAAGCGTTGCAGAAGATCAGCGTCTCTCTCAAAGTCATAGAAGTGGTGCTCTACCCAGTGTCGACACACGTTTAATACTCTGAAACACAAAGGATCAGTAGCACTCCACAACACGGCCCACCTTCACGCCTAGCATTTCACGGCTCTTAGTGGGCGAGGCTTCGCAGGAGGTCAAAAACAGCAGAACAAACGGAATCATTCTGCTGTCCACATTTCACCAGCTATAAGCATTTTTGTTACTGTAGAGAAGCCATCAGAGAGCCACCACGCATGAAAATCACATTACTTCAAACATTCTCTGCCTCCATCTTTGTGGGAAGCTTACGTCTTGGACAAACAAGGATTCATTCTGTAAAAGCAACGACTGCAGGAAACTGAGCTGCACGTCGACAGCCTAAAACTCAGCAGCAGCCTTTCCCAGGGCCTTTCATGCCATAAATCCCAACTCCCACTTCTGCAATACTCACCGTAGCTGCACAGGTTGAATGTACTCCTTCCTAAATCTTTTTAACTCAGCACTGAGAGGCTGGTCGCCGTTCTCCATAGCAATACGGTCAGCTTCAGTTGGCTCAGGCTCTGGAATTTCAAATCTAGCACAGAAGATGGGGATAAGCACCAATCGTCACTCATCTTGCTCAGATGAATAAATGCGGATTAAAGATGGCTTGAAATTCAGACAGTTCCCACGTGTCAGGATGTCACATTTTGGTAATCACAGGAAAATTTGCTAAATTCATCAATACACATTTCAAGGACAAAACGGTGGGACACGAAGTTATTAAAGCTACCTGCACAATCCTAAAAACACCTGGGTATAGCCTGTGCATCACATTCGCAATCCTTGCCATCCTTGAATTTGTCAACTTTCTAGAAAGTGTCTGGAGTGGAACAAAGCCGACTGGAAAACAAAAATCTTACAGACTCCACTCCAAGCAAAAATCAAACCAAACACCACACTTCCTACGAGCAGTACTTTAACAGCGGCATACCTTTCTATTAGCAGGCTCAGCAGCTCCTGAGGCTTACAGAAGGATCTGTACGTTGTGAGAAAAGTCCGAACAAAGTTGGGATCTATGAGAAAGAAGCATTTTATGCTCATGTCAGCAATTCTCTGTTTTATGCTTTAAAGTAACATGAAGTCAGTTGTAGCCTTTGAAATAAAGGACGCTAGGCTATCGCATTTACAGAGAACGCGGCGTAAAACAAAGCTGCTTCGGTAACCATTCGGAATCGCTTAAAATAGCTGTAACAATAGAATTTAAAGACAATTTTAATCCTGTCTGAAAAATCGTAACAATGACTTCTGATTTCCTTTCCATTATCAAAAGACTGGATTCCTTTTGAAAAACTTTAAAGATACTAAACAGATGATCCTATGAGCCATCCAGTTTGCTTTTGACAAGCATCAGGACAAAATAACTCAAACCCAGTGGCAAGTAACTTTGCGTTGGACAGAAACGGCGTAACTCCCTTCCAGGGGAAAATGTTTTTCCCCAGACTGGCACAGCTCGTGACCAGCTGTGGTTAAGGCAGGCCAGGTATTTCTTCAGTCAACACGGTTATACCAAGTCCATTGTGATGCAAGAAAATAAACAGGTTTCCTATAAACTGATTATGTATCAGTTTCTTTAAAACATTCACTGCAATTTTAAAAACAAGCGTTCTGAACAGCAAACCAAAGAATTTCCCTTACTTCCAAAAGCAAAGCCATTTGTTTTCAAGTACGAGGAAATGCAGTGACAGCGTGCTGGCGCTACACAGAGCTGGCCAGAAACACGGTTAACGCTGCAACCGCTGAGCAAAGTTAATGAGCGGGCTGCAGCGGGTTTCCACATTAAACACACGCACAGATTTCACAAAAACAAAACCAAGTGGGTAATTCTTCTCACACGGAGCGGCTGAACAGCATGCTTGAAACAGCAGCTGTAATGCAAAAAAAAATCTTGTGTTATCTGACCTAAAACCACGCATCACAACTACACTGTTAGACTTGTTTCCTGGAAGATGGGGTTTTATCACTTTGAAACCCTCTTGAACTATTCAATTTGTCCATCATGAATATTCTACCTTCCTTGAAGTCTTGCTAAGCTCTTCACTGAGGCATCAGCACCACCCAGATCAACCACGCCCTGTGCCACGCAGCATCCCCTGCAGCGCTGTTGTATGCTAGCTCCCATTTCCCAAACAACACATTGGCTAGCCTGCTTTGCCACCTCTATTCCCTTCACCTCTCGTTTTTTCTTAACCTGAGACCTCTCCTGCCTTTCACAGCTTGCATTCTGTGACCACCATCAACCCCACAGTGTTTGTCTACGTGGAAGTTCACGGCAATTAACATCTTCAGATCGCTGCAAGCTCTGAGTCCTAACCGTTGTTATTTACAGGCAGACCCAGTGCCTAAATCCACAATGAATCTCAAATGAAGTAAATCAGAAAATCAAATTGAACCTTGTTATCTCACTAGCAAAATCTGCAACTCTAAACAGCGTACAAGCGTTACAGAACAGAGCAAGTGTTAACAAAAAAAACACAGACAACACTAGTCAGCCAGGATGTCTGCTCATGTGATAATTCTCTCTTCAATACAGCCAGTTTGAAAGCTAAAAAAGAACAATAAGTTGTTCTGCAAGGATTTATAAATAATCACCCTTGAATTCCTTAAGAAAGGAAACGGACACTACGATGACGCACAAGCGCTCTTAACATATCAAAGCTTTAAAAATAGAAGAGCACTGCCCTGCAGATAAAAAAAAATTGTGTGACTTTCAAATCTCGGTACCACCTAGCCTAGCTGCTCTTAAACGAGTACCAGCAAAAGGAGGAGATAACAAACACAAGCACATTAAGCCAAGTAAACCAGCAGAATATGCAAATAGGGCCAGATTCTGAATTTCTAATGGAAGAGCAGCTTCCCTCAGGTCAAAACACAAGGAAAGCTGCTTTGGCTGAGGAGCCTTCTCCCAGCTTTGCTGCTCCACCACCGGACAATGTGGACAGCCAGCCTACCCTTCTCGGGGGCTGGATCCCACCACAAGGGCCTCGTTCCGGCCCAGCTGCCAGGAGGTCTCTGTTCCACAGGGAAACAGATGAAACTACTGAAAAGCTGTTCTGTGCCTCGTCATGGAGGTGTGGGAGGAAAAATACAAGGTCAAACACCCTCACCTACAAGGTGGATCTTCACACAGGACAGAGAAGTTGAGAGTTGACCTGAGTGCCAGCTGAAGGCAGCCCACCAACTCTGCAGTAAGCAACTCACCCAACCTCTCCAGCCACTTCCACCACACCAGCACAACCTCCGCAACTGCATCGGTAATTGCTCCTTATAGGAAGTGACCTACAAAAGTAAAATCCTAGAGAAGACTCACAGCTACAGCCAAGGAAAGTCTTTAGGCAGACCCAGGGCTAGCACAACCACACTGCCTCCGAGAACAGACAGCAGAAGAGTCGGGGCTTGCTCTTCTGGCAGAAATCAGTCCAATTCTTCTAGAACTACAATCACACATGCACAATCCTACGAAAAAACCTACAATCCGTAGCTGTATGGCTAGATGCCACAGGGATACTCGTTTTCCTCCACCTCAACACAAAAGGGAAGCGCTGCACTGAGCCGTGCCTGTGCAGAAGAACAGCTAAAGGGTTACTCTGCGAAGAGGCTGCCCTCCCCACTCATCCCACAGAACGCACCAAAACACTGAATGATTTACACAGCAAATGGACGTTGTTTCCTGTACAAGGGCCTTTTTGCTGAGTCACCAACTCTCTATTTCTTTGTTTCCTTGGAAAAGACAGCTAAGAGCAGTCAGGACTACATTTTTCCCCACTGAAAACCACCTAGAAGACAGAAGGCACATAACAAAAGATAAAGGGTTTAGAGAAACGACACAGCCTAGCAATGCAGCATCAGACACACGGATGCTGTGCTCAGCTCTCTCGGGTTACAAAGACGAGTTAAATTCATCACAAGACAGCCCCTTTCTTCCCTTCTATTTGAGGGTGGTGGTTAAAGTGTTTCAAACTCCCTTGCAGTATCCCCATTTTCAGCTGGGTCATGAAATGATTTGGTCAACGTCACACAAGTGCGACGGTGTGCTCCAGGCAACCTCTTCAGGCTTTACGCAACAGGGGCCGTTCAGAGCAGGGATTTACAGGACCGCAAGGAGGGGGATCTGATTAACGGACAGACATGCTGCGTGCCAGATGCAAAAAGCAACAGAAGAGACCCACTACAACAAGCCACGTACTCCTTAAAAACAGGCATCCCTGTTTTAGGGAAGAGCACTAAAAGAAGTACTGTTTCTGCTAATTCTCTGCCAAATACAATAACACAATTCCAGCTTTTAAAAAAAAAAAAAAAAATGTAAAACCAAACCCTCTTCCTTTCTCTAAAGCTGAATTGTTTTACTTCCAAAACCATAACATTATGTCATAAATCACGCCTGCGCAATTTGAAGCCAATGGCTAAAAGTTTATGAAGTTACAAGAAAACAAAGCCAGGCGCAAAGCTGCTCTGGTACAAACTGCCAGCAAGATACTGCGCTTATGTTACTAGAAAGTGATAGGAAAGCTAAACTGAAGGAAGCGTGGAGAAGAGCAACACAAGTAATGGAGGAAACAGACTTATTTGCAATCACTAAAAATAAAGCAAACAAAAGTACTGAACCACATTAATTACACTCTGCTTACTCCTTGCTTCTTCTAAAGAAATACTCCTGCTCTGTCCTGGAATCCAGTTCCATCAGGACTGAGCTGCAGAAGAGCAATTTGCTGGAGTAAGGAGTAAAAGGACAGACAAGAATCTACAGGTAAAAATAAGAAGTACTTACACTAAGAGGAGACATTCAGTTTCCCATACATGCCATTCACCACACAAATGCGTCTTCAACACAAACAGAAACCTGAAGTCAAAAGTTCTTAGATCTGAATTTCTCACCAAGGTGATAATGAGGCAAGTGACTGCTTCTAGCCAGCTGCTCTTTGATCTGCTTGCTACCTGTCAGCATGGGCACAGGCAGTGCTTTATGAAGCACTTCCAGCTGAAAGAAAGCAGGCCCGCAGTGCCACAGGCCCCTCGCGTGCCACCCAGCCGTGGAAGCGCCAAGGGAAGGCAATTCTTGCAGCGTCTGGAGCTCAATTCCTCCTTGACCCTGCCCCTGCCACCCCGGCACGAGAATAACCAGATGTACACGCACATTCCACTACGTTCAGCCAAACTGGATTCATCTAAGTGCGGCAGCCACAGAGGTGCGAATGTAGAACTCCAAACCTTAAATGAAAAAGCATTTCAGGGCAGGTGCGCTGCAGAGCATTTTTGCTTTCTGCACCCCGCGTACACTTTGCTGTAGGTGTTTAACACAGAAAACAAGAAGGGGTTCTGGTTACGAAGCGCCTCACCTGCATACATGTGGTAAGTCAGCCTCTCAATAAGCTTGACAACGGTTCCTGCCTTGATGATGGGGATTCCAGATTTGGGCTGCATGTTTTCTTCAAACACAATATTCTCCTCAGAGTCTGGTTCTGCAAACCTATAAAGCTCAGGATTTGGAAATCTCATCTGCTCCTCTTTTTCCTCCTGCAACATCGTTACATCCAACATCCTTTCCAGCGTGCTTCTGTACTGCAAAGATATCAATGCTGCCATCCAGTTGTTTTTCTCTTCGGCTGATTTAGCAGCAAAAATAACACTGTTCTCATCTTTTAAGATGATTTCAAAAGCATGTCTGTACTCGTTAGTGTCGTCTTTGTCGTTGATTTGTACCTTTCGCATGAAGAACTTCTCCTTTAGACGATATTCGGCATTGCTAGCACCAGGAAGCCTTGGCTGGCCGTGGTTTGACTTGCAGCAAATCATCAGGCCATCAAACAGAAAGATGTGTCTCTCATGCTTTGCCCCGACGCGCGTGAGCGTTCCTTCCATGATGAACTCGTTACAGCACTGCCCGATGTCCTTACCCTCCCAGCCATCAATGTTTTTCTGGATTTCATTCATTTTCTTAATTGCTAGCTGCTTCCCCTTCATCTGCTGAGTATAGAATCGGCATGCAGACTCACTGCGGGGTGGGAGGGGAGAAAGGTCCCTTGTTAGTATACACGGATGTACGAAACGCAACCGCCACGAGCAACAAAAACACAGGAGGATAATCTTTCTGACTGGTGAGAACTCAGAAAATAAGCTGTTAAATGCATGCATGTCCAAGCCTAGCAATTGCACTTCGCTCTAGAACTTGTACAGCAAACAAAATACTCAACTTTCAGAACAACACCTAAGTTTTGTCATGTTGAAATAACAAGGAAATAGATATTAGCATTAGATCAAGTGGCAGATGGTATAACTCAGGAATTTACTACAACAGCGCTACTGAAATAGCTATGTGTCTATTTCTGTTATCCAGCTATAATTCTAACCAGCCATTGCAAACAAAGCTCTTCAGATTAAACAGTTTCATAATCGAAGAACACCCCCTTCTAACCACACACAAATGCACTTTTAAAATAACTTTATGCCTTCAGGTATTTATTATCTGAGCACAACTAACACACAAACGCTGTAGCCTTCTACTTACCAGCGAATTTCCAGAGCGTCTCAACTACCAGTATGCAAGGACACATAGAAATTTGAACGGTTTTAAAACAATAACAAATTATCTTGGCTTTGATGTCACTTCCTCTGAAAAAGCAGGCTTGTCACAAACTATTTTGTTCATTGTTTACTAAAAGAGGAAACTGGGAGCCCTGGATTTATAGCAAAGCACGAGGAGCAGAAAGCAGGAAAAATGGAAATATGTTCACCTAAGCCTTCGTTTTGCAAGACTTTTGGAGCATATCCGTTCCATACTGCTTTGAAGATTCAGGAGGGCTGTTATTGCTTGCTTTAAGCACTCTTTATCCTCTTCATCCTCACTTTTCTCTTCTAGTTGCTGTGAACATTGAAAGTCAGATACAGTTCAGTATCACAAGCATTTTGGTATGCACAAATCCAGCAGTTTGACCTAGGAAGAACCAACCCAACCACTCGCTGATTTTTACGCCCTTGTGTTTGTTATTCAAATTAGCAAAATAGCCAGGTGCAGTGCTGACACAGGCAAGAGAGAGTCCTACGCTAAGAGCTCATCCTCAGCCAAGACAAGAACACCAGCCCCCCTTCTACAGAGGGATTCAGGCAGACAGATTTGCCTTAAAACTATTTTGATTCCCCTTGCATGTCCAAAAAAGAACCCACTAAAGGTGTTACCTTGTTGTCCACCAAGACTGTGACTTTTCATGGAAAAATAAAGGGAGAGAGGTAGGGAAAAATAACCAGAGGGATGGAAGGGAGAAGGAAGCGTTCTTCCATGACTGTCTGCCTGCTCACCAGAAAATCTAGTGGCATCTAACCGTAGCCTGCTTTTAAAGCCAGGATACATCAGGTCCCTGTGCACAGCTACATGAATGCCCTCGTTTACCAACACAACCTTCCTTCGAAGGACAGAGCAATATATTTATAAACTGAAACTAGAGTAAAAGGGTTAATACCATTATTTTGTGCCCAACTACAGCTATGACCTGAGCTGTACAGAACAAGATCTACCACGTTTTTATCCTAAAATCTTTACATTTTCATCTTACACCTTGTAGCCTACACATGGAAGTGTTTCACTTTACAGTCAGTGAAAAAAAAAATCACTGCCTGCAGCTGTGGCTTTGACAAAAACCCTTGGTATCTCATCAATTATCAATTATTGACAGGATTAACTTGAGCATTTCAGACTGCTACACCAGGAATTGGCTCCACACCACGGAAAGATTTATTTTGACAGAAGAGGTAAAAGTGAAGTGGCAGGCTGGCACACACCACGTTAACAGGCACCCTTGGGAAGAGTACAACCATGCCGTTTGCTTCCAGCAGGAAGCAGAAGGACTGTCCTCTGAAACCCACCCGGACACAGCACGTCCACAGTCGACATCTGGATGAGCCACGTACCAGCGCTAATTCGCCCTGGCCACAGCTCACCGCTCAGTGCAGAAGCTGTCAGCACCACACACCACCTTGTTTGCATTTTTGGCCGCAGTGATAACCACAAGTTTTATTCTGGGCAGCTTTGGTTCTCACGGCACGACCTGTCACACTCTTGACCTAAGCAGCATTAGGCAGGAGCGCCTGATCACCCGCCGAGCACCGAACCAGAGCCGGCAACAGACCAACACAGGCTTTACATCCGGAAGGCTCTATGGGAATACATCACTCCAAGCATGCACAGTCCACCTCTGTGGTACTCTGCACTCTGGATTTAACACGAAGGTGCCACCTTCCCTTGACTTCAGCTGCACAGACCGTCAGGCAGAGCACCTGGTGTAACAACGGCCTGCACGTTCTCTTCAGAAACGTGCTGGTGCAGACTAGGATTTATTACTGCAGAGCATGCTCTACTGTGCTGAGTTTATACAATGCTCTTTCAAGTAATTTCTCTCCAGTCGCAAAGGTCTTTGTATTCACCAGAGAAATCCAAAAGCAGACTGCATGTTTGTACACAGCGGTTGAGAAAAAACAGTTGTTGAATAACACTTCTCCACCCAGATCCAATGGAAGCAACCTGTGTTTCCAGCTGTATACACTAGCTAAATTTAAGTCCGACTATTGTAATTATACCCAGGTTTAATATTTAGAGAAGAGTACGCAGAAGCATGAATTACAGGCAGACGAACACAAATGGCAAATCGTGCGGTGCTCTGAAGATATTTCTCTGGAACACAGAAATCAAATCTGAAAGGCTATTTTCCAGCCCTATATAATTGCCATAAACTGCCATCAAAAACAGTTGAAACCAAGCTTAAATTACAGCCATGTCTTTCATCTTACTACTGCCCCCAGACAATTAGGAAAAAGAGGTTACAGGGAGTAAAATGGCAACACTGGAAATGCACCCAACTGTCTCTGCAAGTCTCATGGATTTTTCTGTAGATGCACAGTGCCCTCTAATGAATGGATGAGGTAGATGCCAAAAAGCGCGCTTTTATTTCTTTAAATAGTGTCTCCTGTGAAGAACACCGTATTGCAGGAAGGAGGCACAGATTTCTGATTATCAGCAGTACTGTCATAGCTATTATTGTATTTTTAATCACCTCATAAGGAAAACGGTTGCTTATAAAATTAATAAATAACATTATAGGCGTAGAGTCCCAGCTGCTCCAGGCTGTTGAAGGAAAACAAGCTTGGCAAACAGCCTGCCTAAGGGAAATTTCTAATGAAGACAAGTGCTCTGCATTCCAGGCTGCAAACGCCAAGCAGCAGCAGATGAGGCACTCTGTTCCACCTGCCGCACAACACAAGGCCTTTCGGCATCTGACGGGGGGCTGTAAGAAAGGGGACAGACTTTGGCAGGGCCTGTTGTGACAGGACTAAGGTTGAGACAGGGGAGATTTAGGCTCCTCTTACAAATGTAGGCTGTTAGATCGCTGACATTCTGCTATAAAGCAATCCTGGAAGCCAGCTTTCTTATCATAGGAATTCAGCACAAAGCAGTGGCGTTCTGGGGAAAACATGCTCTCCATATCCAAAACATATCCAGAAACCTCTTTAATATTCAGAAGGCATTGAGAATTCATCTGCAAAATCAAGCGGGGAAAATCACAGGGAACACTACACTTCTGGAAAATGCTAACAGCCCACAAGGCGCTTCACACCTGAAGCTTAAAGGAAACACATCCACGGCTTTAACGCGTTAGAATTTCAGAAGTCATTTTTGCTCTCGTACAAACCCAGACACTCTTGAGCGCAGTGCAATAAAAATACACATACATGTAACTTTATTTAGACTTGCACTACAGGAAGAGTCTCATTTCCAGTAACAGTGGAAGAGAACTTCACATATCAAAGTAATGGTAAAACCTTTTTCTCATCCCAAGATTTCCTAGCTGTGAATTTTCAGTTCAGTTTTAAATGCTGCATTGAATTATGTAGTCTTACCTAAAGACATCCAACATCAAACCCCAGATACTAGGTAATGAGTCACAAGAAGCTCCAGCATCCTTCTGGAGGCACACTTTCAAAGACAGAGAAGCAAAAAAGCCCTCGTCTCGTCTCTTATTTCACGTCTCGTCTTTAGCTCTCAATGTAAAAACGTGGCCAGCCCACTGGGAAGCACAATGAATAAGCAAACATTTACTGCAAGCGTCCCGACCCCTGCACAGCTCAACTAGGTACCTTAAAATAGATCTGAAAGGTAGACAGAAGGCAGCGCACTTCCAAAAGGAGGCCGAAAAAGTATGACCACTCGAGCTAAAGAAGGGTGTAACCAAAGCAGCAGTTCCTTGCTGTCACTTCAGATGGATGCTCTCACTGGGGCAGGGGGATCGTGTGTAGGAATTGAAATAAATCTGCTTCAGGAATAAACCGTGCTACTCTGAAGTAAGCGTCCTTTTTGAAATCAGGACGGCCACTGAGCAAGGATCAGGAAGAGCTCTTCAGAACCACAGCACACAGAATTCTGGCAAGTGATGCTTCACCAGCTGAACACTTCAAAGCTCCCGTGCACCTTGTGAGCCCAGATTTCACTACTTGGGGTACAGAAGGCCTTCTCTTCCTGGAGTATGGAAAAGCCGTGTGCTCTGCATTCCCCAAAAGCACACTTTTTGCACACGCTGACCTCTCTTCCATAGCAGATCCATTACCTTCCTGCAACAAACGTTTGTACAGGTTCACACAGACACTTCCAGAGCCTTCATGCTTTGAAATTCTCTTCTTACTGTCACTTTGGTTTGCTCATCGTTACCAGCAGAGCTGCACAATACATTAGAAATTTAAAACGTGTAATTAAGTTGACAACACTTAATTAGATCTGCATTTGAAATAGAAAATATTTACCTATGTGCTTCCACACTTGTATCTGAGCTCTTCCACTTGCCCAAAATTTTCCATCACAATAAAGACAACTCAATCTGAAAACATCTTCCCTTCCTCCTTCACAATTCCAAAGCAGACAGATAACTAATTTCAGTGCTCCAACACAATTCAAACTTGATCTCCGCCAGCTAACTTTGCAAGGCTATGAGCTCAACCAGATGGCACCTCTGTGCTCGCACAGAAGTGTGTTTGTTTTTGAATGCTACACTGGATGAATTCAGAGTTTCAAAGATTCTGGGTAGAACCCTGTTGATTTTGAGAGAGGATTAGAGACAAGCAGAATACCGCCTGTAGGCTTAGCCCACAGGAACTACGGACACAGCGCGTTGTATTATTTCTGTTTGTTATTTCTTGCCTCTTTCCATCACCTTCCACTGACAACAAAGTGTTGATAAAAACGTAGACCTTAACACTGGAGAACTAGGGAACCGTTGCACTAAAAGGAAATGCAGACGGCGTGCTGCTAGCGGGACTAAACGCACACCTCCACATACAAAGCACTTCCACCGAAAAAAGCAAATCTGTGAAAGTTTGAAGGCAGATCTACCTCTGTCTGAAGACCTGCCTTGTCTACAGAAGGCCACAGGAACTGAGGCAGGGAAAAAGGACAGGGAAACAGGCCACACTGCTATTAAAAAGGCAACACAGCAGTCCAGGTGCATCAAGGACTGTACCATGACTGCCACAGTCACAAAAACTAATGACAGCCTACAGGTGCTGAAAGTCTCAGCTAGAATAAACTTCTTCTTGTACAATCCTAGATGGATTCCTTGTGTCAAAACCTTTATTTGGAAGGAAAAGAAGTCGTCCAAGTTGCTGTAACACCTGCCTAGTCTGACAGAAGCCTGGCCATGGGTGTGCAGCCAAAACTGCTGCTATGTAAGCTGGAGCTCCCTACTATCATTAGCAGCTGTCACCGGGAACTGACTGACCACCAGCTCCAGAAGGCAGCCTGCCCACTGCAGCTCTCCCAGTTCCCAAAGCACCAGGCAGATTTTGCCCTGCAGGTCTTCCTAGCAGATGGAACAGATCGCAGGCCACCGGAACGCTGAAGTGAAATGCTTGACTGAAAAATGCGGTTAGCGTTGCATTTGATTCCCCAAGGAGGGCATCAGCTGGGTAAGGACAGCGTGGCCCAGTGTCACCCCACTCCCTGCTTCGCAGGACAGCAGCAGTGTGGCAGTGACACAGCGCAAGCAGCATGGAGCAGCAGAGCAAGCAAAGGGAGGAAATTTTACTTGCAGCTCTTCTGAGATTGTATCCCGCTTTTGCAGTAAAGCAATTTCAGGAGAACAATGAAAAAAAAAATACTCTACAAGGCAATTCCTTCCTTCTCGTTACAAAACACAAGTCTGCTTTTCAAAAGCCCAGACGCATCCTGTACAAACCGAAAACAACACAACATGCAGCCCCATCACAGCTCCGCAGTACATGGCTAGGTCACCGACAAATGAAGCGATGTGCGCACAAGACGCATCTCAGATGCGCAGACAATCCACCAGCAAGCACCACAGCTATAAAGACAAAAATGTACGTTCTGGGTAATTTTTTTCAATTAAGCAATTACCCCAGAGAGCCCAATCAGTCAGAGGAACAGTAACCGGGTTTGCGGGGAACGCGTGCGCACACACAGGATCAAGTTTTACTTCCATCTTCTCCCCTCTGGCTGTCACACACACGGCTGACCGTTAGAGCTCAAACCTCCAGCATTTAAAGGAGAAAAGCAAGAGAAACGTCATCAAGGCAACCACACAGGCAGAAAGAACTGCAGAACCGTGTTTACCTGCACCTCCAGCTCCTACCACAGGAACAAGCTCTGGTCCCTTACAACACTGCAGCTGTAATTTCAGCCTTCCTAGCTTCACCATGTGAAGAAGTTGCTTAATTTTTTCACCTACTGTCACATTCTAGGAAGTTGCCTCAGACTCGAGACCAGTTTTGACACCACCCCATCTTCTGTCCCCCAGGCACTCACGCACGGTGCGGTCCCCGTCACCCTCGGCTGTGCCAAGCTGCGTGTGCTCTCGCAGACAGGCCTTCAGCTACCGCGGAGACACAAAACTGCACGTTGTCTTTGAAGGCAGTAAAATAAATTCATTCTCATCTGCAGTTATGTGTACAAATACATGTAGAACTTCTGCTTTTACTTGTATTTTCATAACAATATTGTACATACAAGCTACCGTGCTTGGAAAGAAGCATGCCAGACTACAACATGATTTGAGAAAATCCTCTGTTGACACAAAATAAACTCTTTCTAAAAATAACGCATAGTCAGTCTGAATCTGTGATTTTGTCTTTCAGATTCATTTAAGGAGATTTTAAGACTAGATTAAAGCCAGAGAGCCTGCTAATTACACGGCCCGCACCAAACACAAGCAACACGGACACCACTTCAAGCTAATGGTTTGTACTCGCAGGCGCTGTAAAAACTTTGGCAGCCTGCTAAGTCCAACGATTCAGGCCCAGAGATCTCCACCCTGGGCTGGGTTACCCCAGCCACAGACGGGACCACAAGCCAGCTTCATCACTTCTGTGACGCTCTGGAGCACGAGCCTGGCTGAAAGACGGCTAAGAATCAAAGCGAAGTCAAAGCCCCAAATCGTTGGGGCTGCGTTGCCGAGCACAGCTCACAGCAAGAGCCTTCCGGGGTCAGCCTGAAGCTCTTCTAGCCCTAAACGACTCGTCTTTCACCATCCTGTGCCTTCTCCAGAAACATGCAGCAAATTTAATACCACTGGGTTGGGGAAAGGG
This sequence comes from Alectura lathami, assembly GCA_013399715.1. Taxonomy (NCBI): domain Eukaryota; kingdom Metazoa; phylum Chordata; class Aves; order Galliformes; family Megapodiidae; genus Alectura; species Alectura lathami. The sequence goes on along the minus strand of VXAV01003021.1, from coordinate 14,476 downwards.
TGGTTCTTATCTTGGAAGGCCTTGCCAAACCAGACTTTCAAAGTTGCATTAACTTAGTGAAAGAGGAAGACCAACTGGCACTCAGTAGAGATTGCCAAGTTATTTATCATTTAAGAACAAAGTTTAAAAAAATAAAAACCACAAAATGCCATTGTGAAATGTAAGCATCCTGAGAATTTAAGCTCATTACAGTTAGAATTCCAAGTCGAAAATATTTGCCAGGAGACAAGAAGTTTCCATTCTGAAGTCATGGTAGCCAAGTCTGCACTTGATTAAGTATCTGTCTTGCTCTCCTCTCTTCCAGACGGTAGTACTTTATCCGAGTGAAGTTTATATATGTTTGGAGACATTTCAACTAGGAAAAATGAATTTTAAATTAATCTTCCATTTACTTAGAGGAAGAAAAGAGTATCACACATGCTGTTTGAGATGCTGTAAGTGTATGCGCGCCCGATTCAATTTAAAAATCCTGTAAGCATCTTCAGTCACGAATATTGCAACATTTGTACCACCCTACATTACCATTATGGGTTCACACAGAGGAAAACCCATTCAGAGCATCTGCAAACTTGCAGAAAAGCAGAGTTTTATACGAAGGTGCTATTTGATATGCTTAGTTGCTTGGATAAAAGTTTGGGGACTTTCTCGAAGGAAAGCACAGCCCTGAGTCATATGCTAAATTTCCAACAAAGTTACAGCAAGGAGCTTCAGCTAAAAATAGAATACACATTAGTGTGTTCCTGGTGCCCTGCCAGCCTGCAGGAGGGCTTTAGTTTCTAAATATGATAACCATCAGTAGAGAGAAATGGAATTTTTTGTAGTCTGCACAGTCAGAAGGTAACTTTGAGACGCATTTTAAGCAGCTAGCTTCAAAGCGTGTAAGATGAGACCACACGCTCAAAGAAGAATGCTAAGCCCTTTATCCTTCAGAATCTCATCCTCAAGAGAAAATGTTTTTTCCCCCACTACATATAACACTCTATCAACAATTTGCTTCCTCATCTTGAGAGATGCCTTTTTGGAGCATTTAACTTGATTCTTCATAGCTATGCCTACCACCACTAGATGAGGTCTCTCACCGTGTAAAAGAATTCAGCACAACCTCGCAGCAACGAAATGACAGGATTACACAGCTGACCAACTCCACAAATACCCTTCTGTAGCAATTCAGGCCGTTTTTAAACACAGCCAAGCTGGAACCTGTCCGAAGATACTAGATGTAAGAAAGAAAACCACCAGCAGACGCTGTTTGAGGGAGGTATTCCTATGCCGTGTACATGTACGTACCCACAGATGGGACTACTGCCACGGAAGCTACTGCCTCTTCACGTGCACTTACTGCCCATCGCTGCCTATTACACGTATCACGTCTGGCAGGTCACAAGGAAGAAAACCTGTGAAGTTATCTCCCACGGAACAAAATCCAGCTCCACACTATCAGATCTACGGGGGTGGGGGAGAAATAAAGAAGGAACTTCTGGAGCTGGGCTTTGCTGGGATCCCAGCTTGCCCTGCCAGAGATGAAACACCAGCTGCTCCTCCCTCCCTCCCTAAGCACATGCACCCTCTCTCCTCCACTGAAGTTACCAATGGCAAGAGGCAAAACAGGATGCCAGTGTTTCAGATAACGCTAATTTATGCCATGCCTATCAAGTAAGACAATACCACGTTCATGTGGAAGCACGCAAAGCCATGAGGTACTGCACTGTGAGACTGTACGACTGAAGCACGAGCAGAGGGATCTCATCCCCGCAGGTCTCTGTTGCACAAGACATAGATAAGCTGCATCACACCTCCCTTCCAATGGGGAGTCAGGAAAGGAAGTGTTTAATGCGTTACAGATGTCTCGCTCATGGGTTTGGCCCAACTTCTCAGACAAACAGATCAACCATAAGCTTCAAAATAAAAAGAAAAAAGCAAGTGATGAGCTCCATGCCCAAACCGTGCGTTTAGATCTAAAGCTACAGTTTTTAAGATGACCCACTTGGTTATCCCGAGACAACCAAATAAACATTCACGAGGAAAGCCAGGTTTCTTCAGAAGAACAGAAGGATTTTTTGTCGGTTTTCTTTTCCCCCCTCCTTCTTACCTCTGCGCCAAATTCCCCATATAATTACCTTGGGCAAGTTTGGAACACTGTATCCTTCAGGAGTTTCCATCAAGTCAAAATGGAGATCCTACTTGGAAGGTTTACTCACAATGCTCTTCTTTAACATTTTACTATTCAATGCTGATTGATAACCTCCCCCTAAAAAACCTTCCACAGCCATTTCCTATACATGTGCATAGGATTCTCATTCCAAGAACATTAGTACCTAGATGCCTATTGCCTTCTGAATAGTAACTTGATTAGCCAACACAAAAAGCATTAGCAGCTGTAAACAGTTATAAGCACGCACCGCAGCACACAGCCTGCTTCTCATCACAGCATTATTATTATTATTCAAATGTAGAAGGTTTTACATCTAACTGATCACACAAAAATCTAGAATCCAACATGGAGAATGATGAAAAACATTCAGATTGACACAGCGTTCTTACTTTTAGTAGTTCAAAGTAATGAAGACAGTGGTAAACGGGGGCTAGGAGCAGCCGGGGTAGAACATACTGAACAGCTTCTTTAAAGCCTTCACCTATTGACTGGAAAAAAAAATAAGTTTCAGTCCTGAAACAATAAACATATTGAGGCAACAACAATGTAATAATGATAATAACAACAATAATGCTTGCTAAAAAGAAAGTTACCTGTAAATAAAATGCTGCTCCTGGCTTTGATAACTGACTTAGAAAATGATCATGAAAACCAGGTCGCAAAATATCTTGTGCATATGACTCATATGGATCAAATGCTAGTTCCTACGAAGAAATACAAAACTGATTTAATAACTAAACTTATTTCTGACAGAAAATACATAGACTACACGGGAGAGATTTGTCTGCCTACTTGTTCTGAAGCACAGAGAAGAATCGATACTGTTAAGCTTTACATGCATGGGATAGTTCAGGTTGGAGGATCTCCCCGGAGGTCAGCTGCTTGGCTACTCCCCTGTTTAAAGGGGAGGTTCACCCCAGGGCCCAACCCCGACCCAACGCCAAAGCTAGATGAGCTTGCTCAGGGCCTCCACCAGCTACATTCTGAGTACTTCCAGGAACAGAGGCACCAAAACCTCTCTGGGCAGCCCATTCCAAGGTTCCAGTCCTTCACAGGGCTGGACATGAATTCCAGAACAAGTCGCTTTATGATCTTCCCTGTGAGAAGAGGCTGATCAGCTTCTGGTTTCCAGGATCCTCCTCCTCGGTGTTTTTGAGAATGGGCATTGCACTTAACCTCCAGTCACTGGGGACCTCCACAGCCCACCACCAAACTTCAAAAATTCTCATCAGTAGCCTTGCAATGACATCAGCCCACTGCCTCAGCACCCTGTCCTGCCCCACAGACTCCTGCACACCCATCTTGCACGAGCAGTCCTTAACCCCTTAATGCCTTATCCACCTGCCTTGACAATGTTTATGCATGCCTCCTGGAATGCAAAGCCTGAGTTTCATTTTGCATTTGACTGAATTAGAAACTCCAAACTGTGCTCATCTTTGTCTCTTGCTTCACCTGCCCTGTGTCTTAAGAACTGGGAATACACATTCCTTATACTCTGAACACACTGCCTTTGAGAATAAGCCAGCTGTCCTGAGCACCTTCTACCCTCAAAGCAACCAACATGATCCTGTCTGCCAATTCCCCAAACTAGCTATGTCTGCTCTCCCAAAGCCCAGGGTGTTCAACTCTACTTCTTGTCTCCTGCACTCTCCTCAAGACCTGAAACTCCACCACTGCAGCCACATCTGCCAAGGGCTATGACACTCCTGCCAGCTCTTCCTTATTGCTGGGTAAGGAGGTCAAGTGGAGCACCATTCCCAGCTGGCCCACTGGCACATGCCACAAAACACTGTCCTCAGTGACCTCCAGAAATCTCCTGGACTCCTTGAACCACAGAAAGTTGTCCTCCCAGCAGATGTCAGCATGGTCATTCTCCCAAGAAAACCAGGGCCTGTGATAACAAGGTAACTCCTTGTTTAAAGGCAGCTTTGGTCAGTTTTTTGATTGGTATGCCCACGGGAGAAGCTCGACCACAACATTCCCTTTAGTGGCCTCCCCCCATGGTTTCCTCCATCTGCAAGCTTCAGTCTCCACCCCCTAACAAGCCTAGTATAATAGCCCTCCTCACCCCATGAGCACATCTGCTGGCAAAGAAGTCCTCGCTCCACTTTGTCTTTTCACAAGAATCCTGTTTTACAGGATACTTCCACCTCTGTGGAGATCTACTCACAGGTGGTTTGTTGTTTTTTTTTTCTCCCCCCATCTGTGCTAAAGATTAAACAGACTGAGGACTAGACTGTGAAAGGTGAAAGCAGTCTCCAAAAAGGGCTGTCTACTCATCATTAGGGGAAGGGCTGGAGGAAGAAATCAAAACCTAAACAAAGGCAGCATGAACAGACACACACATAGCAACGAAGTGCAAACCCTTAAAATACATTTGATTAAAAAAAAAAAAGAAAACAGTATTTTCTTACCTCAGCCATGTCTTCAAAACAGCTGCCTACTAATGGATGAGGGCTACCTTCATCTGTCATTTCAACAGTGTCTTCTATATGACCCAATAACTTCACGCTAAGTTCGTGAATGTCCGATATACGGCTAAATATGTTTTCCACATCCTGCAAAAAGCATGCATAAATATGTAAGAATACATAAAAATACATAAATATATGTGCAATATATATATATTTATATATAATATATATTGTAGTATATTTGTACATGTATACATATATAAGTATGTACAAATATGCAAGAGTTCACAATGCATCAAATACGGCTGAGAGTACTGACCACCCCTTAAACTACAAGCCTACAAGTGAATACAGAAAATTGAGTGGTTTCCTGTATACACAGTGCTTCCTCACAAGCATTCCTTTACAACACACATTTCAGAACTCAGGAAAAGTGGTTTCTCTGCTACGGATATGTTAAACTGGACAACAGTTCTACAAATGTTCACCTAGGCATACAGATACTGTATTAGGTTAAAATTTTTTACACAACACTTACATGAGATGAAAACAGTTTGGAGTTGGAAGCATATGGCTCTCTAAAAACTCTGATAATAAGATTTAGTTCCCTTATATACTGTCGAACCTCTGCCATAAATGACTTCACCAGGTCATAATAGGTTTGCTCCCCTGAGGTGGAAGGCTCCTCATCAGATAAAGTTAGTGCACTTAGATCTTCTACATCTTGATGGAACATATCCATTAACACCTAGGTAGCAAAGAGGGAGAAAGTCATAAAGTGACATCATCTTCTTTTCAAGATCTACCAGTAAGCTACCAGAAAAGGAAATTACCATTTCCACGAAATCAAACCGATCAGCAGCAGCATTTACACGTATCATTACTTGGCTTTAACAGAAAGCCATACACAATTTTGCCCAGAACCCTGTTGTCCAGCTGTGACGAATGCTGGCCTGCCCACACACTGCCATGTTCTGCCTTCTGCCCTCAGTAGCTCCTGAGTTGTCTGCTTGAAGTGGACTCACAAGGAACAGCACCAGATTCAGAAAAAGCTGGTGGTCATGTTGCAGAGCTACACAGACAAAAGGACTCTAAGAACCACCAGAGGTCCCAGTTCATTCAAGTGAGGTTTACCAAACACAAGCAATTAGTAACTCAGACTTCTCAAGACGACAACCAAGTGGATCACCGAACACTTCTTCCAAACACGGTATCTGAGCCAGGAGTCTTTACAACGACTGAGCAAGTGGCGAACAGAAATCACACTTCTGTTGTTGTCTATAATACTCAAAGAACAATCTAAATGTAAACTAATCACTGTGACCGCAGATTAGTAAAGGCATTCCAGTCTGAAGCACCTTTAGCAAAAAAGAAAAGCTAAGGAGTCCTAACACGACCTAAAACAATGCAGCTTAAGAACAAGCCAGAAAAAAAAAAGTAGTTCAACAGACAGGATGACTGCCCTAGGACAGACAGAAGGCACAGTGCTTACAAAGCAACCTGCTGCCCAGAGCTGCGCCCCTTCCAGGGAGCCACGCAGTACACGAAACAACCCACGGGAACTTCAAAATAAATCAGAACTCCAGTGCTGCTCGCCAGCCCCCCTTCCCAACACATGGAGATGAAGTCATGGCAACCTTGGCCTGCTGCTGCAGACTGACATGATGGCTGTCAGTCACCAAAAAGATGGAGGAAGAGACTGCGGGATCAAGGCTGTAAATGCTCCTTCAAGAACCACACGAAACAATTTCCAGTGTTTCAAAATGGCAGAAAGCAGAATGACAGCGTTTTTCAAAGTAATTACAGAAGTGGAGATCGAGATTTCAGCTTCTGAATGAATCACAACAAACAACATGGCATTGACTCCGGTGGTTACAGTCGAAGCCTTCTTCCTTTAAGGAATGCTACAGGCACTTTTGTAGAAATCAGTTAGCCAAGCTGTTGGGTACTGATATTGGACAAACGAACTGGCCTGCAAGAGAATACTGGCGGATCTGTAAGCACAGGAGATGGCCTAGTAGGCTCATCCACCTGTAATACCGGAAGAAACACCTGCCTAGAGCAGTCATTCCTCACCTGGGCCTTGTTCTAGCAGTGCTCCAAAACACAGAGGTCTAGTGGGAAAGACAAAGGGCACACAGAAGGTTTTCTCCTCATGAGCCAAAGGTCCCTGTGCTGCACACCCTGGTTTTAAGCTTCTCCGGGAGCATAACAACGGACGTTTCACTTTTAGCTTGGCTTCTGAGAACGTCCTCCAAGAGAAGGTGAGGCATCTTTCAAAGCCAGTAAATTTACGCGGAGCTCACACAGACAGAGCCCTGACTAGGGCTGGGAATGGAACACTGCAGCATCGCGACTGAGGGCAATTACACGGGGCAACGCAGGTGTTCAAGGAGGCCCCAGCGCTCATAACCTTCACCAGATGCAGATCTGGTGCGTGCTTGAGCTAGAGGATTCCCGGCTGTACTGACAAGGCATACCTCACCTCTGCGAGCACCACAGAAACACATTAAAGTCACCATATCCCAAACATTGAACTGAGAGCAGATCGCCGAATAAAAATGGCTTGCATTCTAATACAGGTGATATTTTTGTTTGATGACAACGGGTTTTTGTGCCACTTTGTTTGCTTTGTGGGCTTGTTTTTGTTTTTGTTTTTTAAGCAGACAAAGCAGAACTTTTCAGATGGAGGGGCGGCACAAAACCATGTGTGAAAGTGTCTGAAAAAAAGACATACGGGGCCAAACTGGTTTGGTTGTTTCATTTCAAAAATAAAAATAAAAACAAGCAGAATGCATGTTGGCAGCAGGAACCTAATATTCTAAGAAGGCCTTTGATGTGACAGGAAAAGAAAACACCGTGGAAGTACCTGTCCACGGCTTGCTCCACTGAGGCAGTAAACCAACAAGCCAGCTTCAGAGCCTTTCAAGTTTCTTCCGTGTACATATTAAGAGATTTCCTCCAATGTAGGAGTGCCCCTTGCAAGGCAAGTTCCCAAATCAGCCTTTTCTGCTCACCACCCATCCCCGCCTAGGATATCCAGACACACGCAGCACCAGCACTGCTCCCATCCTCTACTCAAACATACACCTCCAAACGCTGCCTGGACAACCCAGGCGGGTGCCCCCAACAGCAAGACTGAGGGACCAACTGTCCTGGCTGAGAAATACTTCATTCTTCGCAACCTCACGAGACACCTTTCTCTCCTCTCGAGATAACGATGTAAGCAGGATGGGAAAAAAATGCAAGCATGGACAAAAGTATTGATGGAAGCAGAGCAAGTCCAGCCAAAGACACTGATTAATACAGACCTAGACAAAGTACCAAAACGAGGGGACAAATCCGAAAATTTCCTGACTGCAGCAAGATCAGTGCCTCCCAAGTCCCATCTCCTAAAGGATTAACTTCAAGCTTTGGGGCTTTTTAAGCAATAGGAAACTTGAGACGCTGGTGACGTTGCCACAGAAACTAGAGTGCACAGCGTGGACCCCTCTGCAGCACAGCTGGATCACCAGGTAAAGGGGCAGCTGCTGCCTGGATCTAACGGCTCCTCCAAAGCCACAGGACAGACTGCCTGTTGCCAGAAACACCGAGCCCTACAGAGAACCAGAGATGCTCATGTAGGATTGTTTTCATCTGGTTATTTAATTTTATCCACTGAAACACTGCTTTCTACATGCAGTACAGCCTTATCGTGGGACAATACCCGAGCTTAAGTTCAGCCTTCTGTTCTCATTTTAAAAAAAAAAAAAAGCTTCACTGTTACAACCTAGGAATGTTAAATTTTGAAGTTAGTGCAGCTTCAAAATTTTTAAAGCATTTACACATTGCTGGGATTAGGCAAGCAATGCCAAAAGGAAGAGACTTTTCACTATAAATAAGCACAAGCAACAGCTCTGTAAACTCTGATCTCTTTTTGACAGCTTTGCTGTATTACTGGAACAGTATTTTACTGCAGCAATTTCTTCTTTCACATGTACGACACTGTCTACTGAATAAGGAACAGACACAGTCCTCTCAAATCTTAACTAAAACGTTCTTTTAACATGAGAAACAAGAGTTAACCTTACCTTATCAGCACACATCGCCACTTTAATATCTTGTTTCGTGATCTCATAATGCCTTATATTTCGTACATAATTCCCAACCAATTTTAGTATGTCTGCAGAAATGTATTCTAATACTGCCACTATGTAAACAGACACTTGGTGGTCAATTTTGTAGCCTAGGACTTCCTGAAAGGGAAAAACAAAGGTTCCATGTTATTCAGGTGCTGAAATAGACACCATCAGTTGCAACCAAAAATCGTAAGCATAACACTCACTCCAATAAACAGTCACAACACACAGTCTGTTTTAGCAAGAGAGCATGGTCGCAGCTGCTGCGCTGTTAGCTGTGGAAGTGACAACAGCCAAGAACTGCTCCAAAAAACCTCACCTGAAAGCTGGTGAACGCTCTACTAGATAAACAAAATCTGCAACAGATCTCACTGTTCTCATTTCATTCAGAGTGACTCAGAATAAAAACATTTGTTTTCAATATAATATGATTTTTGGTGTTCCCAGTTTGCTTAATTGCATATATTTCTTTCACTTGCACATCTAAGAGTGTTTTTTTTTAGAAGTTTCTTGACCGTTTTCTTTCTCTGTTTACACGTCAGGCAGCATCCAGCCACTACACAAAACAAAGCTGTCAACTTCCAGTTGCATTTCAAAAGCAAGAGCACATCCCTACTTACCTTTAATAAAGGATGGATTTTTTCTACTGGGAGAGATAACGGATTCCTTCGTTTCCTTTTCTCAATAGCAGACTGGGCATCAGCTATTGCCCACTTATCAATAGGATGGGGAAAACTTTTTTGAACACGATCCTTTAAAAAAAAAAAAAAACAAAAAAACACACACACACACAAAAAGGACTGAAGGTAAATGCATAATCTGAATGACCTTAGCAGTATTACCGCATCACAAAATTGCTTTCCATTAGTTAACAAATGGATGTCTGCTGACGCTAATATTTCAGCTAATAAAGGCTTGTACAACGGGCATAAATTCTATCGGTTTTGGTACACGCTGCTCACTACGTTCATAAGGCTGTATCAGAACATCACCAACGAAGAAAAATCTAGTGCTCAAAATCAAGAAATGTCAGAATTAAGTTGTCCCTGCAGGCACGGTTTGCTCCCCAGGCACATGCCTGACAGTTCAGCGTTCAAATCCACGACTAGGCGTCATCCCAGCGCTTTACTCCCCGCACCGAACCGTCACTGCATTCATCGACTCCCCCCAGCACCCCAGGTGCCTGAACACACCTATGCCCTGAACAGCTCTCCCGCTGGAGCTCACACACAGGTCTCTGGAGATTCAAAGGCTCTCCTGGTCTTGGCAGCCCATGTGTTTGAACTAAGGTGCCAGAAATCTCATTTCTCAGATAACTCCACATCTCATTTTTTCAGACCACAGTTCCCACTGACTGTTTCTGTTGCAAGCGCTCACTTACGTAAATATGACCCCAATTTGAGCAACCACAAAATGAGGAAGATGAAGTTAATGACCACTTACAAGGAGCTGGTACAGGGCAAGGTACACAAACAAAAACTAGCCAAAAACACAACTGGGACAGATTACAACTTTATAAAGGTGGCACACAACTTTCCAAAGCACAGACTTTGTTTTTTCTCCCCTTCATCATAACACTTCTGCAAAAGGAAAATGGGGGTGTCATTAAAAAAAAAAAAAAAAAACTAATTTGCTATCTAACCCCTATGCATTCCCCTAACGCAACCCAGGCTGCTGACTGAAGAACGAAGGTGTCCTGAGGGAAAAATAAACGTGTTCTGACCATATAATTAAAGACAGCATCATCACGCAGAAACACAAAGGGAGTAAACTGAGGTTGCTTGATCACCTTTAATTCTTGTGTTTCTCATCCTAAGGGCTTGACTTCACAACCATAAGAGTCTTAAAGCAACACTCCAGTCCATGTTGTGCTTTGAACAACGCTAAGGAAACACTTCATGCCACCTTCCACGAACCTCTGTCACTTCGGCTGACCAGAACGATGTTGCAAAACAGGCTAGCCATGAGAGGGGGCACTGGAACACCACTGGAGGTGTCAGCACTCAGAAGCAGAGGAAGGATGAAATCCGTGACCAACTATGACACACTAACATGGTTCACAGAGGCAGTTTTACTGGGCACAGAAAAACAAATGCAACTGATGGGAAAAACACCTATCGGGTAACTCGGCAGGTTTTATGCCAAAGCTCCTGTCACCTAAACATACCTAACTCGCAAATCTGAGCTCTGAGGCAGGTCGGTGGATTTTTTTTTTTTGTTTGGTTGTCAGCTCCTCAAGCCCTCCACACACCTGTCAGGGCATTGCCTACACTTCTCCTCTACACTTCCTTCAGAACATGAGGAAGTTGCATCTTGTTTTGCAACCTAACCTGGCACCTCAAGTGCTGGAAACGGAGCCTGCAGCAAAGTCATCAAATCGTGGTTCAGCAGAAAGGGCTGCTAAAGTATTCGTGGGCTCAGTGCAACAAAATTCATTTGTTTCTCAGATGAAGACGCCTCAAACATCAAGCTGCTTTTCTGAGCAAAAAGATGTCGCAAATCTTTGAAGAAAGAATTCTAAGAGAAGAGGTTTCTACACAGCAGAAAGTAGTGTTCCTCAGCTCCTTCTGAGAGAGGGACTGAATGATTTTTGTTCCAGTTTCTGGGCAGATATCAGCCTACACCACCACGCTGAGAAAGCGGTGCAAGGTCTCAGACGAGGCGGGCATAGTCCGCGCACAGCCAGCCAGCTTTACATACAGGAGTTACGCTCACCAGCTATTCACAGAGACAGTTTTACTGGGCACTGAACAACAAATGCAACTGACGAGAAAATCACCTGTTAGGTAACCCGGCAGGTTTTATGCTGGAGGTCCTGTTACACAAACATACATAATTACTGCTCTTCTCTCTTATACCAAGTGTTTCGTTTTCTGTTGTGAAATCATCATTATATTAACTTTTCATACAGCAGCTCAAATTAAGTTGCAAAACGCAAATCAGATTTGTAATAAATATTCTCTGTACCTCTACATCCAGAAAACTTCTCGGCTGGGCTTGACACAACATATTTAACAACTGCAGAATCAACTCCTCCACGTACTGTAACGCATCTTCAGTAGAGGACAGTTTGGGATGGACTTGCACCTGAACCTGAACAAAACAGAAGAATTTGTGCGTTATTTTTGTTCTTCCCCAAACCGCATGCTTTACTTGCGAAAAGGATGACAAAAGCATGAGCCAAGCAGTTCAGGGAACTCCAACGAGAAACGCGTGTGGGCTGTAACTCCGTTCAGGCGCACTGGACAGAAGCGCAACGCTCACTTACACTCGATAGAAACACAGACCTCCAGCGTCAAATGCGCTCAAGTCACCGTAACGCTTAACGCCAAAACCCAGCTAATTAATAACAGCGTTCTGCAGTGCAATTAGGAAAACTCTCCAAAAACCCATTTATCTTTCTCCCCTAGCTCTTAAACCGTTGCTTGCAGAATACACTTCAGACCTGAGATTTCCTCCCTTTCCACAACCCCTGTGCACCACTCAAGCTATAGCCACAGGATACAGGACATCCTTCAGAGACAGAGCACTACAGAAACAGCCGTGGTTCAGCGATACTTTGCCTCCAAATTATTTAATCCATTCTAAATTGCCTCTCAATAAAGTAAGAATGGTTTAGAAGTTTCCTTCCACGCTCATTATTTCGGTGTCAGGGACTGGAGTTTAGGGTGGGGGAGGAAACACTTCAGAAAGGCCACAGCTGTGCTGGCATTCAGCAGCACTTCAGAGGTTTTGGAAATTCAGTCTCCACACACACGTGTGTCCTAAGCGTCTGTACGCTCTCACTGGTGTAAACCCACTGAGGCAGGCTCCTCCTAGCTCCTCTCAAAGGGTCCAGTAACCAATTTATTTTTCTACACAGTCATTTAAACTTCCTAAATGGGTCTGCAGGCAGCTTTTCTCTGCACTGTTGTCGTTAACAAAATCGCCGTTTTAACGGGTTGAAAATTCAGGCATGCAAAGCTCGGTGCTCCAAGAGCTTAATCTCAACCCTAAACACTGATGGCAAATACTATGCCAGCGCACGCCGACTGCTGACTTTCGCAACACTCTTCAAGCCCCAATTTCATAATTCCACCATTCCCACTGCGCTGGACTCCGAATGCCTCCAGTTCCCTCAGTCACCAACGAGAAGAGCTTAACCACCTTAAAAGCCAAAACCCAACGATCTGCCTCATCCAAATATCACACCCATGCCTATATTCAAACTCTGCTGCCATAATTATTGAATTTCACAGCTGAGTTCTCAATCCCATTTGCAGCTGTAGCAAGAATTAAACGTTATGAAGTTCAAACGCACACCAGCCTCAAACAGAAATTCACTGGCCTGCTAAGGCGCTCATTAGTCTGAAAGCTTCATGTCTGGGCACAGCCCTGGTGCTCGCTTGGCTGCTGTTGAGAATTAAACACACTCCATCACGGGTTCGGCTACTTGCAGGTTGCATGCCCTTATCCACCGCGTCTTCAAGAACATCTCCAAAATGTATTGCTTTTTAACTTGAACACACTGGCAAAAATAGAACGGGCAAGTTCTCCTTGACTAAAGAAAGCGTTTTGATGATGCCAACAGTGTCATTTTTCCCAACAACTTCACCGTGTGCAGCCACAGAGCGTGTTTTTGGAGGTACCTGAGTAACAGCACGCAGTCCCAAGCATTATTCACAATTCAGGCACTGGCGTCTGAAATACTGTACCATCTTGGGACATTTTCACATGACAAATTACAGCCTGGCAGAAGAATTCTCTTAAAGATCACAGCTGATCTGAGCTGCCTGGAAGATGCTATCCTTTTCTTTTTCAAGGCAGAACTGAACAAGCTGATGTTACGTTAACCCTACACGTTACGCCAGCACTCGGTGTTTTGTAAAGCGTTAAATTACTAAGCCAACCAGGCAGTACAAACACACAACGTGATAAACCCGAGCGACGCAAAATGGCTCTGTTTTCTCCTCTGCATAGAAAGCAGATTGCAGACAGACTCATCATACCCTGTCTGTGTAAGATAGCCTACAGGAATAAGAACAAACAAATACCACATCAGGCCGTGACCTGAAACATGATCCATAGGCAGCCGAAACAGAGTCAACAGCGATAACCTGCTCCTAGCTCGGGAGATAAAGTTCCAAACATTTTTCCCTAAGCATGCACGTTTGGGGAGCAGTTACATCATTCCTCGCGAAGGCCGCCGGCCTCTGGCACCATCAGGCTCTGCTGCAGCACAACATCCACCTCGGCAGGGAAAAACACGAGGCGCCAGGGGCCTGCCAGCGGGGTTTATCTATACGAGAGAGGCAGTAAACAGCAACAAAGCCTAAGTGAGATTTAGTATCGCTCAGGGTTCAAAGTCATACAAGCAAAGGAAGAGAATAACTTGTCTAACGAGGAAAATTACAGGCGGGCCAGGTGCACAATCGCCGCAGAAGCGTGTCATTTGGGGACCTGCAGCACAGCGGCACCCCGAGGCTGGGGCCTACCCCTGAGGGCGCCCGCGGCCGGGCCCGAGGAGCTCGCTGTCGGCATGACGCGGGGTTTGGTGAGGGAAGGCACCAAACGCAGGCTCTGCCGCATGACTGGTGTGTTACCGGGCTGTGCGGGGGGTCTCCATCCTCCTGAGAGAGGCAGCTCGGATCCAAGGTGGAAAGCAGCCAGGCCCCCGCTCATTAACTGAGAGGGAGCGCGCGAGGCCCGCCAGCCCGCCTCAAGAAACGGAGGAACAACTTCTGAAGTGTAGCGATGTTTAGATAAGATCCTTATCTGCACGCTTCACCTCTCCCTCCGATACCGGGGGAGCC
>VXAV01003020.1:371773-394999 GCA_013399715.1 Alectura lathami | reverse complement strand
ATCTGTCGTCCCTCGCCCCCCCCCCCCCCGAGTATTCCATTTGCCAGCTTATCTCCCTTAAAATTCTTTATGCATGCATAAAACAGTGGTATGACTTCTGTTTTTGTGCTTCAGCATCCACTTGTTGGGTTTGTCCCATAGCTGTAAGAAGGGAATTCTGGTTTACAGGTGTTTGCTTTCATAACCTATATTTTCCCTGACTTCCACTGCTGGAAGGTAAAACTTAAAAAAGAAAAAAAAAAAAAAAATCCTTGATTGCTATGAATCTCTCTCCTATCCTTGCCAATGACAATTTAAATTATACCCATTGTTGTGCTGGGTGGGTGAGCCTGTGACCTTATGCTACTCATTTCCAGGGCTTTTCCAAATTCTGTGCTCATCTATTTATTTATTTATTTTGTTATCTTTTAGCAGCACGTTTAGGATGTGTTTACCATCTTCTTTTCCCAAACACTTTTGATTTTAATAGGATTTCCTTCAACATTTCTGCTGACCTCCTAGTTCCTGTGGAAATGAATTTGGAAAGTTCAGTTGAGTGTTAACCCCCAGTGTACAAAACCTACAAGATTAGTCAGTTAATTACTGAGATACTTCAGTGATTTGCATGATTTAGGATGTCTTTCGGCACTGAGAAAAACGTCAACAATGTACATGTACCATGATGCTTATTTCTTTAATTTTTATTTGCAGAAATTGAACTCAGATACAAACCTGTCCTCTTTATCAACATGCTCATTAACATCAAGCCTCTAAACAGTATTCAGTGTCTGAATGTGCATATACAAATCCTTGTATCCTTTATAATTATAAAGGTTTACCTGTAATTCTTTTACAAGATTACTCTGCATCTTTGTGTGACATTGAAGAAGAAATACAGAAAAGAACAATAGAGAGTTCTAAAGGTTTCCAGTTATAACAGGAAGTTATTGCCATCATTTGCCATCATAGCTCTGCTTATGGAGTCTCAAAGTGGTCAGGGCAGATGTGCTCTGACCTTGAGATGACTTTTCTGGAATCATCATATTTGTATGTATGTATTTGTTTTTCCTTTCTTTCCTGCTCTCTTTTGTCTCTCTTCTGTTAGCATTACATTTAGCTCTCCTCTTTTTTTCTTTCAGACCTGTCTTACTTTTCAATTTCTTCATTTGTTCTCTAAATTTCTCCTCTAGTGATTTCTTTGCCTCATACAGGTGTTACCAGTAGCTGGTACTGCTGCAGTTGGAACTCAGCATCAGAACAGGCCATATTGCTGAATACCTGCCCACAGAGGATGTAATCTTGAGTGGGTCTGAAATTAATGTTTTTACATTTAATACTAGTCATTAATTTTATAAAGTAATAAAGGCATTTGAGTGCAGTGCAAATACTGCTACTGTGCTCTGTAGTTATGAACCAGTTACTTGGAGGTTGGTGTGTTTTCTTGAATCCTACATTTACATTCTCTCTGAATGATTTTTCTTCACTGCAAGTTGCTGTCTCTGCAAGTGAACATACCTTTTGTATGAGAAGTATGTTAAGAGACCCAGGAGAATTTGCATTTCAGTTGAACCTAAGGCAGGAACCATGCTGGCTGTACAGTACTCTGCTTTTTCTGCTACAGTCTTCCTTTCCCAACACAGAAGGGTACTAGGGTGAGCGTCAGAGCTGAAGATAAAATCCTGCCACTTAAGACTGATCCTGAAACAAAGGAGAGTAAGAATAATATATAACACCAAACTTTTCTTTTACATACTGAGAAGCATGTGCCTGCACTCAGGATCTGCCTGAATTTTAGTCTTTGCTGTTGCGAAGCAATAGGATTGACTAATCTTTGTTCTTTTTGGTACTTCCACAAGCTTTTTTTTACTTCATTTCTGAGTGAAGAGAATGAGTGCCCAGCTCAGGATTGTGAATACGAGTGACTTATTATAACACCACAATTTCTGATAGGTAGCTTTAAACATTAAACCATCACTTACAGATTGATTTAGAGGGCAAAGAAACTGAATTTGAAGTCAGTATTTTCTATTGTGCAAATCAGCTTTCATACCCAACACTAAAAGCTGTTTTTCTCTTCCCCCTGCCATTTCTCTTGAAAACTCACTTCACTGCAAAAATGAAGATCCGAGAGTCTGAAGCCTGTTAGGAGTTGGAATCTGATCCATGATGGGAAGAGATTTTGGTATTTTTCTGCCAAAAAGAAAATCTTTCAGAGAGATGGTCTTAAAAAGCTGATTTGACACACAAGGTTTTCTGGGAGTGAAACCATCTTTTTATTAGGGGGAAGAAACAGTGGTGGAGGAAACTTGCTGTTTAGGTCAGAAAGAAACCAATTTTCCTCTTGTCCAAGATCTGATTGCTGTAGTATACTAATAAGTATAAAAGAGATAAGAAAGTACTGTTTAGGGAAATTCTTTGAAAATAGCTTATATTTTAAAATTCATTTTAATCATGTGACCCAGAAGTGGGCATTGGTATTTATTGTGTTTATAGATATATGTAAATATAAATATAAATATATTTTTATATATGTGTTATATATATATATTTAGTTTTCTTTCTCTTTTTCCTTAGGGTGGTTATTTTTCTGAGTGTCTTGGTATTATGTCAAGGTTGAGCTAACAGACTAATACACAAAGCTAGCATTGTGGAGCTTTTATGAGGAAATAGCCTTGAGTGTCACCTCTGATGCACTTTGCTTTTGAAGCAGCTGTTTCATTTGTTCAGTTATTTTCTGGGACTGCATTTTCATAATTATATCTGTATAAAAGGGGCAATATTTTCATGTTCATATCAGTATAAAAATGGAAAGAAAGGAAGGGGGGGATTACTTGAGTCAATAGGCGGAAGAATTTGCTGCTGCCTTTGGTGGAGCCTCCTGCAGTGCTTACTGGAGGGGTCAATTGTTTCTTAAACTCTTTGTTAGGAAAAAATGTTGAGAAAAAGCTTTTATAGGCATTTTCTGAAAATAACTATGTGGTGATACTCAGCCATACCCATGAATGACAGTGCAGGGGGGACGCCTCTTTGCACCTTAGCCCCTACAGAAAGGAGGAGCTGGAGAAAGGGAACAGTTGGGGAATGCAATGAAAATCTTCAAGTTAACCCATCCTCCCTAGCTGATAAAGGCAGGGATGGTTCTGCATGGTGCTTAGTGCTGCACTCACCTGTCTGTTGTGAATCACCCTGCTCTGGGCACTTGTGCCCACTGGGTGCAGGTGTGCGTGCCATTACCTTCTCGTCTTGTCAGGTGTGAAGGGCAGTCCTAGTGGGGATGGCTCAGCCTGCTCTGGTATCTGTTTGTTGCAGTGCTGGGAGGCCCACATTTCCCTGTTGTGCTTTGCTGAAGCAAGTTTTCAATTTCATTTCTTCCTTTGCCATTTCTCTGGGGGACTGATGGGGAGGTGCTGACTGTAAAGTGCATTTTTTTGTAAAGAGAAGAAGAATGTGGCATAATAAATGTACACTGTTTTAATGAAATAATATACTCCCAACTTAGAATGTTGTCAGACACTGAAAGCTAAACTGCTCTGGCAGTTTTAAGGTTAAATTTAGCAGTAGCAAGTTACCGAAAAGGAGTATCCTTCTTTATCACAGATGCATACTTTTCAATCAATCTTCCCCATGCAACATCCAGCTCAGTGCTGGAGCGGAGCCTTAGATCCGCAGCTAGTGCTGTGCTCTGTGTTTGGAGGGTTCATCTGGTGGATTTGCAGCAGAGGGGTTGCTGTGTGTTACTCCCCTTCGAAACCAGATCCAAGCACTGTGGAAGTAGGAGTGGGTGTTTTGTTAGGGTCAGTAGCTGCATTGTGTAGTGTGCAGGTCCTGATGGGTGCTCTGGAGAGTGCAGGTGTGGATTGTAGTGCGTTATAGCCACAGAGGCTCTTCCCCAGCAAACCTAGATGTTTAACACTGCTGCTGGGAAAGTCATCTGGTAGTTAAATAAAGATGTAATACTGTTCAGCTTGATTTTGAAGCATTTTATACTTGAAGCCAGGGAGAGTCACTCTGGCTGAGCATTGCTTTCCTCTAAGTTTGATCTGCTGGGCAGTGCAGAATTGATGATCAGCAGAGTGACACTACTTCTGTAATAGTCATTTACTGCAGTGTCAGGTGTGTAAAATATGCTGGTTCTGACCTGGAAGAGTTTTGTAAGGATAAATGGTCGTTAGTGGATGTGAGGCAGTATTTCACAGTTTTTTCAAAATAAGAGTGTGTCTTCCAGGAAGCCTGAAAGAAGCAGGTGTGCAGCCTTTGCTGAACTTAGGTGAGACCCAGTCACTTGGCTGCTGTAAGCTGTTTGGGAAATCACAGCCAACATGTCAGAGCTGTCTAAAAATGCCATATGCAGGAATAAAATGTACTTTGTGAGTGGTTTCTGGTCAAGCTTTTAATGCTTCTTTTTTCTTCCCTTCGCTGAGACTGCCGTTAAATCTTCAACTAACCACCAAACTGTCTAACAGTAACAGCGTAAAGGCATCTGCCTGGGAAAGCTATAAGAGAGGCACCTGTTTATTAAAGTAATGTGAAAAAGGAATTGAAACTTTCCAGATTTAGTTCATTGTGAAAGCTCTAGCTCTCCCAGCTTTCCATTATTCGCATGAATTTTTGGAATGGTTCAGTTTGTACTTTTGGTCACATTAAGTATGTGGAAAGTAGGAGACTTGAGTTTCCTTTTCTTTAGGCATGGTATTACACACACACTGGATTATACCTGCAGATCAGACATTTGGAAATTGAAATGCTTAAATAAAAGCAGAGTCCAAAGAAGGGGCAAAGTGCACCTTTAAAAGCTAATTCAGTGCAACCCCAGGGTGGAAAGTATTCTGAAAAATCTGGCTCTAGTTTTGTCCCACGGTTGTCCTGACACACCTATATATTATAAATGATTGCCTCTTGGGAGAGGAGTTGTATTTGGGAGGAATGCTTTGCATGTGTTTATCTCTAGCTGGGAGCTAAAGTTGTCACTTTTTTTCTGAATATTTGCAGGTGAAAGTGATGGTAAGGATTTGTCCCTCTCAAGGAGCACATGAAACATCTGAATCCATGTCCTTCCTAAAGGTAGATCCGCGAAAAAAGCAAATCACACTTTATGATCCAGCAGCAAGCGGGCCTTCCAACGCAGGTCACAGGAGGGGTGTTGTTGCTGTCCCAAAAATGTTTGCCTTTGATGCAGTTTTCCCCCAGGATGCTTCACAGGTACTGGAGTCACTTGCATAAACCTCCTTAGGCTTCTTGTGTCCACTGCATTTGGTTTGCCTTAAGAGTACTTTCTGTTTCTGGGGGATATTATTTGAATGAGTTGCCTTCATGCCTGGAAAAAAAATCTAATTAATAGACAGGCTTTTTGAGTTTTAGCCAAGATGTAAAATAAAGGGAGATGGATTTGCTGACTAAATTGTCTTTGTGCATATTCTCGTTAGTGAAAGATGCAGCCATTTTGAAGTTCACTTTTCCGTCCAGTTAGGTTTTAAACCATTTGATGTCACAAAGAATGTCCTTCCCCACTGCTTTCAACTGGCAAAGAGCATGTACTTCATGTTAAGTGCTAAACACTGCAGTTAAGAGGAGCCTGTGGTACTGCTATATACTGAAGTAGTTAGTGAGCCTTTGTTTTTCTGTTCTGTGTTAATGACTGAGTATTTTATCTTGATGACTCTGATGGTTTGTGCCTCTCATGCCCTGCAAAAGGCTGTATTTGTAAGTTAGTAGCCCCGGATGTGAAATGTGATCATGGATGGATTGGCTGGTATTTGACAGGAGTGTGGGCTGCAGTATGTTCGGTGAGATTGTACTCATGGGTACTTGAAATTTCCTTCTGGGCAAAACGTTGGGTTCAGAGAAAAAATCCTAGAGCAGCTTTAAAAAGTGGAACAAATTAAGCAGAGTATAGAGAGCTACTTTAACGATAACATACTGGAAAATGTTAGGTTTTGATGAAAGTAAATAAAACACAAAACATTGGAGGTGAAAATGGTATGTTAACGTTGAGAAAAGATGGTGAGATCTAGTTCAGAATCCCACCCTCAGATCTTCTAGGATTTTGTTCTA
Source organism: Alectura lathami (assembly GCA_013399715.1). NCBI lineage: Eukaryota > Metazoa > Chordata > Aves > Galliformes > Megapodiidae > Alectura > Alectura lathami. The sequence goes on along the minus strand of VXAV01003020.1, from coordinate 388,969 downwards.
CTTTTTGGCTCAGAAAGTAGATATATGTAAGTATCTACTAGGTCTAAGTTCTAGCCAGCAATAAAGATGGAGAATAACTTCCCATACAGATCCATGCCTAAAGCAATGGTAGCTACACCAGGAGTCTGGCATTAAGATTCTGCAGGAGCCCAAGCAGTGTCTGTGCAGAAATTCGCAAGAGTGAAAAAACAACAGTGAAAAAACAGAAAAAAACAAACTAACTCTGCATTAGTCAGGAAGTGGCTTTGTCTTACAGGTGCTGAAACTCCCATGGCCCGTCCTGCTGCAAAATGGCCAGTCACAGCCAGCTGCTGTGCTGGTTTTGGCACCAGGCCCCTGGATCGTTGCCCCCTGGTTTGGGCTAGGCTCTTTCAGGTGCTCGTGGCGGACCTTTTGGGTGGCCTGTTTGTGGTGTTTCTGGGTGATGCTGACCAGCCCATTCACTTCTGTGCAGGCGTTATTGCTCAAGGCAAGCTCACTGCCATGCACCTGCAAACAGCCTTGTCATTTCACTGTAGTTACATATTTAAACTACTCCCCCCTCCCTGCTGCCCCATGCAGCTGCTGTACCTAATGGATCATCTTATTGAATATTTGCAACTTTCACTGACGTGGATAAACAGGTTTTAGTTCACTCAGGTATTTTAGCAAGTTCTCGTTATTGATGATACTGTTTCCCCTGGAAAAAGAAAATGTGATGCTATGAAATCTTATTCAGGGTTCTTAATGCATTTTCTCCAGTATGAATGTGTTTTTAATTCCTGTGAGCACTCATGAGTAGCTTAATTTCAGTGGAGTTGCTGCTATTGCTGAATAGCCTTGGCTAAGCTATTATACCAGCAGGAAGCCTGGCTGGATAGCACTCACTTTGCTGCATTAGTCATGGAATCAATATTCCAAGAAAATTGGTTTAATAGAATTGAAAACTATTTTAGGCTGTAGTAGCAGATTTTTTTTTTTTTTTAATATAAGATAGAATAGTTACTGAAATAATAGGACTGATGCCATAAAAATGAGGAGAATATTGCGCCTCAGAAATATTGAATCATTCATTTTATACAGAAGAGTAGTAAAAAAGACACAGCAGTATATGCTCTTTTACTTATTTGTCTCCAATCTTTCTTTCAGGCTGAGGTATGCTCTGGAACAGTAGCAGAAGTAATCCAGTCTGTTGTGAATGGTGCAGATGGTTGCATATTTTGCTTTGGTCATGTCAAGCTTGGTGAGCTCCCAAATTCGTTACAGTTAATTACTATGTCAGTCTGGTAATTACATGCTGTCAGCTCCTGGAACAATAAACCTGGAGTATATGAATAGATTAGAATTTCTTTTTAATTAGCTTTGCAAACTTATCATGGTTTATTTCTACACTGGGATTGTAAGTTTTAATTTGAAAAGGTAAAATGTAACATCAGATTAGCTTATTCAAGAACGAGTTTATGTATGGGTGCATTGTGATGAAAATCAAAAGATCAGATATGTTTTTAAAATTTAATTTGCTGTGGGTCTGAGTTACAAAAATGGCAAAACTAATTGAATAAATAGTAATGGATTAATAATTAAATAGTTGGCATTTTTGCATCTCCTATTTCCTAATATCTGTGCAGTACATGGCGTTGCATATGTTGTGCAGTGGTCATATGAAGAGAAATTGTCTTGTACAAGAAAGGTGAATTAAGTTCATATTTGTCCTTTCATTCTAGGAAAATCTTTTACCATGATTGGGAAGGATAGTTCCACACAAAGCCTTGGTATCATCCCCTGTGCAATTTCTTGGCTCTTCAAATTAATCAATGAACGTAAAGAAAAAACTGGGACTCGTTTCTCTATTAGAGTATCTGCTGTGGAGATCAGTGGCAAAGATGAAAACCTTAAGGATTTGTTAGCTGAAGTAGCCACTGGCAGCCTTCAGGATGGCCAGTCTCCTGGGGTTTATCTAAGAGAAGATCCAATATGTGGAACCCAGGTATAATGGATATCACAACATAGATTTTCTGAATCTGAATTTCTTCCACTTTTCATTTCCTTTTATCTGACAGCAATGATGACAACTTTTAAAACAGTAAAAAAATTACTGCTTTTAATCTATAAGTCGTGCTCCCATGGTGTACATACGTGTTTCTTTTAGTTCTCAAGAGATTTAGCCAGTTCAGGGGAAAAAAAAAAAAAAGCTGCTCCTGTGCTAATTAGACATTTTCTTGTTGTATTCCAGCTTCAAAACCAAAGTGAACTAAGGGCCCCGACAGCAGAGAAAGCTGCCTTTTTCCTTGATGCTGCAATTGCTGCCAGAAGCACCAGCAAACCTGAATGTGAGGAAGAAGATAGGAGGAATTCTCATATGCTCTTTACTCTTCATATATACCAGTATCGCATGGAGAAGAGTGGCAAAGGAGGAAGTATGAATCTTACCATATTCTTTATTTTTAAACAGTTTGGGTTTGGATTGGTTTGACAATAATTTGCAATAAACTGGAAAAAGTGAAGTGAACCGTCAAGTCAAGTCCACCTATAACTTCAGTAGCTGTGGCTAATATCTGGTTTTCCTCACTATTAACATTTAATTTTGTCATTAGCCTGTGCTGTATTCATTATTTTCTTTATTCGAATGTGTTGTGAATAACCAGTGTGGCTTGAGCTCATGCAAGCATGTGATGTACAACTGCTTTCCTCCTTTTTGTTCTAGTGTCTGGAGGACGCAGCCGTTTGCATCTCATTGATCTAGGAAGCTGTGAAAAAGTGCTGAGCAGGAGCCGAGATGGAGGAGGCTCTCTGTGTTTGTCTCTCTCTGCCTTGGGCAATGTAATTTTGGCCTTAATTAATGGTGCTAAACATGTGCCGTATAAGTAAGTGAATTATTGCATGCATTAGCTTAAGTCTTAAATCTGTGGCTGGTGTTACCTTAACAATGATTTGCATCAAGAATTTGCTCTTTACTAAGACAAAATTAAAGGAAGTTCTGTCAGAGAGGGATCTGTCATCTTCAAAGGTTGCTTACATAATTAGATACATAAATTTATTTATCTATGGCTGTGTGTGTGTACATACACACGACTGTCTAAAGGTGATATAGTAACATGACATTCTTACTGTAAGTGACCAAAAATTCTGTGGATATTAGTGTATATTTCATTTGGATGAAATGTGTGTGTGTTGAAGAGGGTTTCATTATTGAAAAATGCAGGTGGAAATGGCCAAAATCTTTTCTTCTTTCTCCTCTGTTTCCTGGGTTTGGAATTTAGAACCATGTAAGCCAGCTGGACGGAAGTAGTGAACACCTATACCAAAATTTCACAGGATTTTTTTTCCTTTTTCCAAAATCAGAAATTATATTGAAATTTCAGAAAATCCTAGAATGTTTATGAAATAAGGTCATCAGAGGGCTTTATTTTAGTATACCTTTTTGAGCTATACGTTCTAATCTTTTTTTTTTTTTTTTTTTTTTTTTTTTTTTACTGAAAAGACCACCATATTTAGCAGAAGGGAACATTTAGGCATATTACTTTGTGGAGTATACTTGACAATAATGTTATGTCAAGCACACCTGTGGGGAGCCCAGCCTAAAGACAACATTCACAGTGTAAACACCCCTACGAGAAGTTGGTTTTCTGTCTGTAAATTTAATTGCTGCTTGTCTTTAAAACTTTGTGTCTTCATTATCAATCATGTAATTTCAAGTATCTATCTAGTGTTGCATCTCGAACAGATGTTCGTTCTTTCCGTATTAGCCAGAAAGTAGATAATTTCCTCAGGCTAGTTGCTGGGTTTGTGGATGGAGTACAGAATGGGTGGGTTTAGAATAGGAAAGGGCACCTATATATATACTATATACTATAGTTTGGTGAGCACAGACATGATGATAATTCCCACATGTTGGGCCAGGTCAGAATTGTGATAGGAAGCATCCTCCAAGGAGTCTTGGGTAGATGTGTTAGGAATCTGTGGAGGGCAACATGACACCTGTATTGTCAACTTTGCTCTCCATAGCTGGCACTTGCATTGCCAGGAAAGCCTTCAAAGGGAAATTTAACTTCCCATTTGCCGTGTCAGAGCAAGCAGAATGGAAACTAGGTTAGCTAAGGTGGCACTAATAGTGTGTTTCTGATACCTAATGTTGTTATTTGTTTAGGATTTTCTTACCATTTCTGTTGACTTTTTTTTTTTCCTCTCACATTAAAATTATTTGCACGTAGCTTGCAGAGTTTAGATATCCAGTTGTAAAGTCTGCTGAGGTAAAAATAAAGCAATTATGAGCTGCTTGGGCAGTACTAGCAAAACCTCAGAACTAAACTAGTTATCAATCATTTTACAGTTTTACTGTGACAAATCAAATGACTTACCATACTGCAAAAACAGATGTAGATAAACTGTCAAAATGTTGCTATTGTTGCATGTGTATATTTAGACAAATGGTCAAATAACATATTTGAGTATATGGTCAAATAACAGGAACAGTTTCTGATTAACATGTACCATAGATACATATATCCTTTGAGAATGAAATAAAACTTGTGGTATAAAAATCTGCAGAAAATATTGCAATTTCTTTAAACTGTACTAATATTCTCATTTGTTACACAGGGACAACAAGTTGACAATGTTGTTGAGGGAATCACTTGGGAACATCAACTGCAGAACTACTATGATTGCGCATATTTCTGACTCTCCGGCCAATTATGCAGAAACCCTCACCACCATTCAGCTTGCATCACGGATCCACCGAATGAGAAAGAAGAAATCCAAGGTTGGTGCATAAACAATTCACAATTAATTCATTTGAAAATGAGTTTTTCTAACCTCTTGGTGAGGGAACATGGGATTTCTCGGCAGTAAGAAGTAATACAAAATGCATAAAAGCTCAGGAGAGGAACTGACAAATGACTTGGCACCAAGCCATCATCCTGCCCTCGATTCTTAATTCTGAAATTTTCTTTCTGTTTGTTCCGAACATGTATTCTTTCTTTGCTTATGTGTGGAACTATCTCAAGCTTCAATTTATGTTAATAAAAAACCAATAAGAAAGAAACAGAAAACTGTTGAGAAAAATGATGTATAATATTTAATGTAAACTGTCTGAAAAGGTGTGATAAATAGCTCCTAATTCAATAAAGTCTGGTTTATGGCCTTGTTACTTTAATTCACATTATAACATTTTTCCACTAGATGTAGTTGTGATAGTATACACAGAGTACAAAGTATATAGCAAACCTACCCTTTTAATCAATTATATGCGCATATATATGCTTATATAAAAATTCATATTAATAACTTTTCCCTTGTTAATCATTTACAGTATGCGTCCAGCTCGTCTGGAGGAGAGAGCTCATGTGAAGAAGGACATGTCCGAAGACCGCCCCATCTGCGACCATTCCACCCACGAACTGTTGCCCTTGACCCTGATCTTCCTGTCTTGAGTATATCTAGTGATCCTGATTATTCCTCTAGCAGTGAACAGTCTTGTGATACTGTCATCTATGTTGGTCCCAATGGCGCAGCTTTGTCCGACAGGGAATTGACAGATAATGAAGGTCCTCCGGAGTTTGTTCCCATAATCCCATCCCTGAACAAGAAGAGAAGTAAAGATAGTTCTGCTAGTGGTAGGAGTTCTGACAAGGACCATTTTAAATGCAACACTTTTGCTGAACTGCAAGAAAGGTTAGAGTGCATTGATGGAAGTGAGGAACCTATTAAATTTGCTTGTGGAGAAATCTCTGTTACATCCAATTGTAGTTCAGTGCCCGGAGGTACAGAAAATGCACAGTCTAAACTGATAAAGGAAAAACTGTCTTCTCCTTCTGGAGGATTAAAGAAACCAGTTCCACAAGAAACTGCATCTCCAAAAAAAGGACATAACCTTCCTTTCCAGGCTATTGCACCAAGGGATGGCAATGGTGATTGCCATGACAAGAGCACACCTCACTTGAAAACAGAGCTTTCCATGCCACAGAGCAGAGCTGACAGTAAAATAACAGTACTGGAGGGAGAGAGAGAGACAATCACTGATTCCCTGCAGTCCTTGAGGTGTAGCCCTTCAAGGAATCTAGAGCAGAATAAAGCCACAGCTGAATGTGTCATTAAAGAGAAGTCTTCGTATATGAAGAGGCCCTTGCCAAGCCCAGCACCCCCACCCCCACAGCAGAAAGAACAGGTGCTGAGCTCCGAAGCTGAGAATTTAGAGCTGGACAATAGCAATGCAGTTAGGACCCCTCCTGTGGGAATGAGCAAGCAGATGGCAAACAATCCTGAGCAGAACCCCATAGGAAGCACATTTCTGGTTGGTAGCAATGGCCAGAATCAGTCAGGTGCTATAGAGGTACACAGCTTCCGGTCAGCGTTCAGAGGTAAATGTTTTGATCGGGATATACTAACCACTACGGTGACTTTGCAGCAGCCTGTTGAGCTGAATGGAGAGGATGAGCTTGTGTTCACTGTGGTGGAAGAACTGTCCATCAGTGGGATTATGGATAATGGAAGACCTTCCAGTATCATTAGCTTTAACAGTGACTGCTCCCTGCAGGCTCTTGCATCAGGTTCGAGGCCAGTTAGTATTATCAGCAGCATAAATGATGAGTTTGATGCTTATACCTCACAGGAAACTTCTACTGGTGTAAATATTGACATTGTTGTGCCCTTTGCTAAGGATCCCTTTACCAGTAGCAGACGTTCCTCCATCAGTTCATGGCTCAGTGAAGTCAGCATCTGTACAATTGAAAGTGATGGAGCCCAGTCAAGTGACAGTTTTGTTGCTCAGTCGTACAGCTGTAATAAGTCTGAGGAACCCTTCAACTTGGATTCACCCAATTTGTCTGTCCCCTTGAAAAGCTCTCTGAATGACAGTGGATTTTGTTTCTCTGAATTGGACAGTGAGAGCATGAGTTCTAGCAAGCTGTCCTCAGGATTTGGCAAAAGCCCTCAAACCTCTGAAACTACCAAAGCATCTCAGATGAAAAGTGCTTTTTGTGTCACTGATCAGCCTGTAAAAATAAAATGTAATTCTCGCGATACACCTGTAATAGAAACAATACATTCTAGTCTTCCTAGGAAAACAAAAACTACCTCGTCTCCAATCCACAATAATACTGTCCTCAGCTATAAAGAGCTGCAGAATCCACATGGTATGTTTGAAGATCCCTGGCTGTTGCGCACAGATAATCAGCTGGAAACAAAACCTGCAGATGGATTGCTGTCTCCAAAATCTCACATATTTGGTACTGAGAAGCAGCCAGGAAAAGCTGCCCAGTATTTTGGAACAGCATCTGGGCAAACGAAGTCACAGACTATGCTTGCCTGTCCGCAGAGGGTTGTGGATGGTTGCGAAATGGCCTGCAAATCCTCCAGTGGAGCTGCAAAGAAGTCAGAAGCTGTGATGAAGATGCCACAGCTGAAGAGAGGAGCCACCACGCTGGGAGTGATGCCAGTATCACACGCTAACAGTACTTTGTCAGAGGCCATCACCCGAGGGAATTCAGATGCTTCCATGGCCACTGGCAGCTTGAAATCTTCGCTGGGAAAGAAGAGTGTGCCACACAAGTCAAGCATGTTGCCCAGACCAGGTGGGCCAACGCCACCAACACCTCCTGTACGCAAATCAAGCCTGGAGCAGAAACCTGTCACTCTGGGAAATAGTGCAGGAAAAGCCACCAACATGGACTTTGCCAGAGCTTCCACACCAAAGGCTGAAGATGAAGTGGATTTGCGGTTGAAAGCTGGGTCTTACTTCAGCGAAAGTGCCAGCAGTAGAATGAACCTGAAGGGCGACCACTCTTTGCCAAAGATGACATCAAGCTTGAAGGCAAAGGCGTCAAAGAGTGAAAGTGTGCACCGCTACGGGAGCCACATGTCCCTGGAGAGGTGTGACAGCCTGACATCAGTCGGATCCAAGGCAAACATGGTGAGGGAAAATGGCAGCGCTGGTAATGGCCGGGTGGGACGCTCTGTCCCTAGGCTGGGTGTTCCCCCTGTTGCCTCTGGTGTGGCTTTAGCACCGCCCTTCACCGCCCCTGTGCCTGGCAAAAACAGCCAGGCAAAACCCACAGCTAACCAGAAGGTCCAAGCCAGTGGGAATAAGAACCGGGGCCTCTCTGCTAGTGGGTCAAAGTCCCTTAGTTCCTCGGTGAAGTCGCTGGCCCAGCCGATGGGGAAGGGCTCTGGCGTGACCCCTGGTGGGAAGGCTGCGCCCCGCTCTGTGCAGCCTGTCGGCAGCAAGCCTGGCCGAGGGACCATCATGGGGACCAAGCAGGCCATGAGGGCAGCCAACAGCCGTGTGAATGAGCTGGTGTCAGGCAGCTCTGCCAAGCTGGGCCACTTCCGAGGCTCCACAGACTCCGACAGCGGCAATGACAGCGGCATTAACCTGAGCGACGAGAAGTCGCAAGTCCCGGTGCTGCCGTCTCCATACAGCAAGATAACGGCACCCCGGCGGCCTCAGCGGTACAGCAGCGGGCATGGCAGCGACAACAGCAGTGTCCTGAGCGGGGAGCTGCCGCCAGCCATGGGGAGGACAGCTCTGTTTTACCACAGTGGAGGCAGCAGCGGCTATGAGAGCATGATTCGGGACAGCGAGGCCACCGGCAGCGCCTCCTCAGCACATGACTCCATGAGCGAGAGTGGGATGTCGTCGCCAGGCCGGATGAGGAGCCTCAAGTCCCCCAAGAAACGATCAACAGGTAAGGAATGAAGGGGAAGGTGGCCCTGACAGAGAGGGAGAGGTGGTCTGGGGGAAGCCTGAAGCAGGGAGTGCCTGCATGCGCTTGTGTGTGCACGTGTGTTGCTGTGACAGCAGCTACTTGTCATTTATTTCACTTCAAAGCTGCAGGTGTGACACAGGTGCTGCGGCAGAGAGGGCAGGAGAAGGCGCCGGGTGCCCCCAGGGTGCTAGCAGCCTCCCTGAGAGGGAGGAGGCAGCAGATGGCCGCTGGCAGACAGAGAACATTCCTTCCTCAGTGGGGTCAGCAGCAAGCACAGAACCAGTGCGGCCCAGATTAGGAGGGTGTTACAGATGGATGTGGAGAGTGAGGGTACTGACAGCATTTTTGTGATGATCAGACGAGTGTTTTTGTGCAGGTTGGGGAATAAGGGCAAGAGAAGGGCAATGAGGAAAGGAGAGGCTCTGCTGCCTGGATTATTTCATGAAGGAATTCAGTGAAGTGGGCTGGGACTTCTGCTTGGAAGCTAGGGAATAGGCCTGGAGGGGGAAGAGCACTTGTGAATTAATGAGGGTTGGTGGATTAGGTTATCCAGAGGTAGTGCTTGTGGGCAGAGCAGGAGGGTGTATGTGCAAGATGCAGCAAATCTTACATTAATACTACCAGCTAACTGCAAAATTACTGCATTGCACTCTAGAAGTGGTTTTATAAAGAATGTGTAGAGTGTACATGTGGATTTTATAAACGATAGCAAACCGGCAGGGAAGGCGCTCAGAAGAGGCGGCTCCCACCCATATGCTCTGCCAAGGCAGATGCATCCAGCTGCGTTGTGCAAAGGTGGGCATATGAACGCAGGGTCCCCTTTGTGCTCTCCAGTGACTTTCCTTGTTGCTTTCACAAGTGGTGCTCATGTAAGTGCCCCTGATTGTAGCCAGCTTCAGAATCAGTCTCATATGACTGCTGTTACAGTAGTAATTTTTACTGATCTAGGTTGGAGTCCTGTAGTATTATAAAGAATTGGTGCCAATCAGTGCCATGCAGCTAATGACCAGCAGCCTCATTTAGCATCCTAAGCATACTGACTGGTAGAAATATAGTAGGAACTGATACCAGCAATGTGCTGAATTGTATTTTTTGGTTGGAATGGGGTAATTGTTGGAGTCCCTGTGGACATCCATGATCCTCAATTCTGGCAGTAAAACCAAATGAGTTAAAGTGATGTAGATCTCGTGGTACTTCCTGGTCAAAGCTACTGAGTTGCTTCAGCAGGTGATAAATCAGTTTGGGAACAGTGCAGCATTTGCTGTAGTTCCATTTCCATAGCATATCAACCTCTTAAACCTTTCCTACAAATCAATATTAACAGCTGTATAAGTTGTGCACATATTAGAGAAGGCATTACCCACTGATGGATTTCTATTTGTTTTTGCCCCAGGAAATGCTTATAAGATCTTTAAAAATGACAAACTATTTCTTTTTTCAATTGAAATTGCCCTATATCAGTGAATTATTTTTGGAGTGCTTTAAACTTTGATACTGTAATGTATTTTATACATGAAATGAGGTTTCCTAGGAACTTCATGAAATATTTCTTACAAGAAATGTTTGATGCAGATCCATTATTGGCCTGAAAAATATTGTTATCTTTGCAAAGTGTTAGAGATTCTTGATGTTTACATTGCTCCAAACTGTGTTGTAGTCATGCGGTCTCTGGGATACAAGGAAGCTTTGAAAGGGAAATCCTTCCTGTGGAGAGATCCTGCTCCTTTAGATATCACTGGAAATCTTGTTCCCTTATCCTTCAGCTTCATCCTTTGAGAAATGACGTTGACCCTGGCTGGTTCAGCTGGAGGATATAAAGTTTGTTTCCTTAGTATGCGAGTTTTACTGTTTCTGTTCAATGCCATCTTCAGAGGGGATCCTGATCTCACCAATGCAGTTAGTTACAAGATCAGAGTTACGATGGGTGATTTCAGCAGGTGGCAGTGATTCAGGCTAAATAAATTGAGGGTATGAGAATGAAAAGTTGTTGTAGAAGTAGAATCAGGTCTTACCCTTTCCAAAATATTCCCTTTGTGGTTGTTGTTGTTATTTAGAAATTTGCACCTGGTATCTGTGTCAGTGCATGGTTCTCAGAGGTACCTGCTGGGGCTTTGTTTCAATTTTATCTTGACGTTTGTGGCGAGGCTTAACTTGAATTTTACTGTCCTTTAGAGGTCTTGAGCCCAGTAATTATCTTGGGAACACTTTCCTCTGAGCAGCACTGCCTTCTGTGTTTGATAAGTTTCGTTTAGCAAGAAGACTCTGGAGAAGAGGCGGCACAGGTAGTTGCTCTCTACAACGACCTGACAGGAGGTTGTAGAGGGGTGGGGGTTGGCCTCTTTTCCCAGGTAACTAATGATAGGACGAAAGGTAAAGGCCTCAGGTTGCACCAGTTGAGTTCAGATTTGTACAAAATCTCTTGTGTACAGAAGTACCAACATTTTTGAAGGACACAAGTCAATTTCTGCTGTAGGAAACTTGTCCTGTGGGTTGTATCGGTGTGATAGCTTGCTTCTTGTTTGGGGAAAAAACCAAATCCCTCCTATTGAGGAACTGGTGAGGTTTGTCATACTCTGACCTTCTGAGAGTTAGCGCAAATGGGCAGCGGTAGGCCTCAACATTAGAGGTGCCAAGTTGCAGCTTGGTTGGTTGCTGCCTCCTGAAGTGCTAAATGCCTCGTAATCCCACAGTGTCACTGAAACTTCTGGTATTTATCTCATTAAAATATTAGTGGTCATTCTGGAGGGAGCTGTTTGCTTGGCAAAGAAGTAATACAAATAGGAGGTCTTAGATAGCGTTGCTTGAGTTTAACTGGAGGAGCTGGGCATATTCAGATTTGTCAGCCATTATCAGTATTGGCTTGAAGTTACTCAATATCTCCTTTCCATTGCAAAGTAATGAATACCATTATATCCCACCAAAGAGAAATTAATCCTGGAAAAATATTTTTGCAAGGAGAGAATAAACAACTGGTGCTTAGACATCTGCTGTGAGTGTGGAATTGCTGTTACACCCATTGGTAAACCAAGAGAACCTACTTTGTTAAAGCAGTAACTCAGTCAGCAGCCTGAGGGTACTTTACTAAAAGGAGCGTTTCTTCCTATGTTTCCAGAGAACCTAGATCTTTAATTTGCTGCAGTAATGTTCCTCAGTCTGTTAGACCACTTGGAGCCTGAGGAACACTTGTCTTTTGTATTTTAGGTCTCCAGCGTCGCAGACTGATTCCTGCTCCATTGCCAGATGCTGCCTCCCTAGGAAGGAAACCCAGCACCGCTGGCCAATGGGTTGATCTACCACCTTTGCCAGGCACTTTAAAAGAGCCATTTGAAATTAAAGTTTATGAGATTGATGATGTGGAACGATTACACCGACACAGACAAGACGAAACTGAGGTCAGCACATATTTTACAACAACTGTAGACAACTTAAATTACAGTATACAGGCAGAATCCTTGCTTGAGTGCTGGAATGGTGTTCAGGAAATTGATTGCAATTAAAGCACCATAATTATTAATTTTACAATTCATATGTTGGGGTCCCCCTAACACAGAAAATGAAAATGATTACTGTCTAAAATTAATTGTGTTTAACATGACTGATGGTGTAAATGAAAGTTACCAATGAATACATTATGAGAAGACTTTATAATCTTAGCCTAGCTAATGAAACCTTACAGCCTCCCTCAACTGTAGAGTCATTAACTCTTTATGTAAATGATAGGATTCTATTCAATCAGGGATTCACTGAGTTTAATTTACTTTAATTGGAAAACACTTCAGCTAATTCTATTTTGGAGACCAGAATCTATATTCTTCTGATGCCTTTTTCCCATTTCTTTCATAATAGCCTTTCCAGGATGTTGAGAAGGTAGGAATACTTTTAAGAAAATAAGAAATCTCATTTCTTAGGATTAAATATAACTCTTTCATTTTTATTAGGCTGTGTTTTTTATTTGCATTACTGGAAAAAAGTCTTCTACAAATAATAGTAATTTCAAAATGTATCGGAGGTGTTTGCTAATTCAGAGAAGTGCAACAAATGCTTGAGTGATGTAGCATGCTGTTCCTCTAGCTTGGAATCCATTAATGTGAACTTCAAATAATAGTAATAAAATAAAAAAAACACACACACAAAAGCAACCAAACAAAACAACTCACCTGCAAACTCTTATAAGTAGTGAACTGGGAGCAATTTGTGTCCAGCGTTTGGAGGTCAGCTCATAACAGGCAAATTCATGAAATGTTGTTTCTGTGTCTTAAAAGGGTCTGATGTATTTCCATACCAAGCTGAAGATACTAGAGAGGCGCCAGCAGCGAATCAGAGAAGTAAAGGCAAAGCATGAGTTTTTGAAGGAAGAGTTGGAAGAGACAAAGTGCAGGTTGATGATGGATCCAAATAAATGGAAAGAAGACTGTAAGTCCTTTTGCAAAATAGTATTATGATCAGCATGTAACAATTTTTGAGCAGTCCCACTGACAAAGTTAAGCACTTGCTAAGATACTTTGAAATGGGCCCCAAGTACTCTGGGAGACTGGTAGCATTTCTGTGATACTGGATTTTGTTCAGTTCTGAATAGCATCAGAAATGGAGGAAACAAACAGGAGAGCCTCACTGCAATTCTCTTTAATATTAAATATTTATGTAATCTGTTATTATCCTTCTTTCCAAAGAAGGAAATATATTTCCATATCCATATTGCAGATGGGAATCTGAGGCATGAGATTTGTTCACAGACTGAGCGCTGTGCTTAAATGGAGCCTCAAGGTAGAGTTTTGCATCTGCTGAATTGTGAAAAAGTGAAACAATTTCTTAGCTAAATAGAAGTAAAATTGTTTTGCTATGAGCTTTTTATCTTAGATGTAATTTTTTTTTTTTTTTGCCTGACAGTTGAAGTGGATCCTGATCTTGATAAGGAGTCACAGGAGTACCTGGAAGCACTGGAACAAGTGACAGAGGAACTGGAGCAGTGTGTTAATCTGTGCAAGTCACATATCATGATAGTGACGTGTTTTGATATTGGAGTAACAGATGCACAAGATGGAGTAAGGGAAGTGGAGGTTTGAAGAGAGGTTTTTCGAGGGACTGAAGGAAGTGAAGTTGGATCGTCTGACATGAAGAAGTAAGGAGATTAAGTAGCTGGGAAGTGAAGGAGAAGAGGTGAAGACTGAAAAGCAACAATGAATGTTGTAGTAGAAAGAAACAGCCGAGGGATGGGAATGTTCATAATTCATTTGGTGCCTCAACGTGACCTGAACTATATAAAGATAAAAGTAGGAACAAGTATTTCTTCTACCTGAGGGAAGCCAAGAAATTTAGTACAAACCAAGACCTTTAAAACAAACAAACAAACATACTATGGAAGTGCCTTTAAAGTTCATTTGATTTTCATTTTTGTATTTGGTGCTAGAATTAAAGCCAGCAAACCTAAGCAGACCACAAAATGTATTCCTACGAAATATTTTATACTGTATAGTGTATTTATGACTATATGTAAAAAAAAAAAACAAACATTGTAGCAAAAGCAATAAGTAAATTATGTTTTCATACCTGAACTTGCCTTCTTGTTTCATAGAAAAGCTGTTTTATGTAGCAGAATTAAAATTGTATTATAATTGTTTTCTTGGTTAGGGTTCAAGATATTTTTATGAACATTTATCTATTGAAAAGGTGTATCAAGGCATTTTGAGATGATTGTTTTACCTTCAGGTTTTGTATTATTACTTTTTCAGATCAAAATAAATGTTTGTTTTCCATTTTATATATACATATATAGATATATATTAACTGCTTACCTACTTCCTTGGTTACTAACCTCACTTATCACAGACCTGGTCTTTTCGGAGTCATTAACTTAATGTGGGGAACAAAGGGCACTGTGGTTTGTTTTGGTTTTCTTTTTTCCTCTCTGGCTGCAGGAATTGAGAATTATGTTTATTACCAAAACCATAAAACAAAAAAAAAGAAGCAAAAAGTTTTTGTAAATGTTAAGTTAGGTCCATATTTTTATATAGTTTTGACTATAAATATAGCATTTGCATTTTGAACTTTTAAGACAAATAGTATATCTTTTTACAGTTTTTCTAAGGAAGGCAAACCCTCAGGATCAAGTTTATACATGCTGCATGAGATTTGTGCTTTTTTGAAGGAGGCCACTTAAGTGTGGAAACTATTGATAAATTGTTGCCAAACAAATACTTTTGAAAAGGTTTAATAGTGTATGTAATACCACATTTCATAATGAATCATATTTTCTGATCATCTTCCTTTTTATGGTTTTTTCAAATCCTTTGTACAAATATGTATTATAACAGCTTGCTTCAGTTTTTATCTGTGAATAAAAGATACATCTATTGTTATGATTTCTTCTTGCTATGTATGTGATACTAATGTTAGGAAAGAGAGGATGGCCTGTGGTGCACAGTACAAAATGTCATATTATCTCTTTGTGGAAGGGAGAACTGGGATGAGAATTTGGACATTAGTCATCACAAACCAATCAGAAAAGAGACACAACACCAAAGGGCAAAAGAAATAACAATGATAATACTTATATTCTCTTAATACTTCATAGTTTACAGAACAAAGACGTGGCTCAGATACTTGTTTTCCCTGATGAGACAAAGCAATCAAAAATGGGTCTAAAAACACGTGAAAACTTTAGAAACTGGAATCAAGTCCTGGCCCCCACTGGTCCAAGGACCACATTCTCTGAGCCTCACAAGAGGTCTGTGAGGGAGGTAAATGCTTTTCTCCTCATTATACAGCTGGAGGAGGAGAGTGAGAGCATAGGTCTGATGCTTATACACCTTTATGACTTTGCATAAGTTGCAAAGGATGCCCTGCTCTTATCAGTATCTCTATGGTTTTTATCCCTGCAGATGGCTGCACCATGTTTGCATACTGAAATTTGGCACTGCATTGAGTGGTATGCAGGGGAATGTGACATCTAGAATCTCCTGGGGATTCCCTTGCTGATATCCTTGAATACCAGATATGTTTATTAAGTTTTAAATTCTTGTTGTTATTACTTTGTGCATGCAGAAAGTCACAGTTCTTCCAAAGATGGAATTAAAACCAAGCAGTGATTCAATACATTGTGGGTTTTTCAGAACAAGAATTCAGATAAACACGATCAAAATTTTAAAAGGCAGCAGTGTGCTGAGGGATGAGTATTTCTTACCAAAGTGAAAAACCTCCGTACTAGAGGGCTGAAGGAGAATACATCCATCCATGGGAGCTCTGCAGTGGAATGATAGATTTTGTACTGGTGCCATGATACTGTCCTCTGAAGATATGCATTGTAATGGTGCTGCTGCTGCAAGATGGGTTGACCAGTGCGATAGCCTCTGAACACCGGGCAGAGCAGGGCTGGGCTTACATCGTTTCAGGGTTGCCCTTAAGTCCCTAATGAATGACACAAGTTTTTGTTTCTTTTGCTTGCCAGCTGCTTCATCCTCTCAGAGGACTTGGTTCTTTCTCCCCCACTCCAGCAATACTGTAATCCTCTGAAATAAAAATCAAGCCACTAATCATCCATCCCAAATTACATAAATGTTATTTGTTTCAATATTCAGCATACAGTGTTTGCTGATCAGTCCTGCAGCTTTCAACACTTTTCCCTTTATTTCTAACTATGGTTATGTTTTCCTCAAAATACCAAAAGAGACATTTCAGGGCTGCTTAGTTCCATGTCAAGATGGCAATTGCATGCATATTAGATGCATTTAGCCTCTAGCTTAGTGGCACAAAACAAGACTGAGATGCAAAATAAGGTGAGGCACTGATGGATGAAATAGCAGATGGTTACCTATTCGCATCATGTTCTTTATTGGTGGTTGTGGATAGTGAATTATCTTTTGTATCTCAAGTCCTCAGGTCTTGTAACATTCCTTTCTTTCTGGTTGACAGTTCTGTCCAGTTAAGATTCATACAAACAGATGCAAAAAAGCTTAGTTACAAGAGGTTACAAATGATAACGGCAAAATGAAGCTGGGTGATTTATTTCACTAATGTTCTATTGAGATTTAATGATTTAAGAGTGCCATTAAATTATCACAGAATCATAGAATGGCTTGGGTTGGAAGAGACCTCAGAGATCATTTAGCTCCAACCCCCGTGCTGTGGACAGGGCTGCCAGCCACTAGCTCACTAGATCAAACTGCCCAGGAACCCATCCAGCCTGGCCTTGAACACAGCCAGGGATGGGGCAGCCACAACTTCTCTGGGCAGCCTGTGCCAGCGCCTCACCACTCTCTCAGAGAAGAATTTCTTCCTGATGTCCAACCTAAACCTCCCCTCTTCCAGTTTTAGCCCATTCCCCCTTGTCCTACCATTATCCACGCGTTCAAAAAGTCGGTCCCCCTCCTGCCTATAAGCTCCTTTCAAATATTGGAAGGCCGCAATGAGGTCTCCCCGGAGCCTTCTCTGTTCCAAGCTGAACAATCCCAACACCCTCAACCTTTCCTCACAGGAGAGGTGCTCCAGCCCTCTGATCATTTTGGTGGCCCTCCTC
>VXAV01003020.1:358615-370853 GCA_013399715.1 Alectura lathami | reverse complement strand
CAGCCAACTCCTTCAAGACCCTGGGATGCATCTCGTCTGGCCCCATAGACTCGTAGACATTCAGTCCTATCAGGTGGTCTTGGACTTGCTCTGCTCTTACACTGGGAAGGATTTTGCTTCCCCCATCCCCAGCTGGATTTTCAGGGACACGAGAGACCTGGGCAGCCTGACCGGCAATGAAGACCGAGGCAAAGAACTCATTAAGTATCTCAGCATTCTCCACATCAGAGGAGGCCAGTTCTCACTTTCCATTCTTTACAGGGGGAACACTCTCCTTCACCTGTCTCTTCTGCCCTATGTAGCTAAAGAAACCCTTCTTGTTGTTTTTCACATCCCTCGCCAAGCTTAATTCTACCTGCGCCTTGGCCTTCCTGATCCCATCCCTACATATCCTGACAGCACCTCTGTAATCCTCCCAGGCCACCCATCACCGCTTCCACTGCCTATACTTTTCCTTCTTTTCTCTCAACTTGACCAGCAGGTCCTTGCTCATTAAATTATATGCATGAAGAAATGATCTTGTTGGATTTGTTACAGTACCGAATAAAACCTTGGAATCCCAGTGGTGTGGAGAACTATGAGTTACTCTTGGCAAGGCTAATTAATGCTCAAACGCTTTCTCCATTTGTTGCAGATCTTCCCATGAAATACCTCACCTCCTCCTTACAGGGGGAAACCTGTCCTGGTCCCTTCATGGCCCAATCTACCAAGCAGCTCATATTATGCTTATTTCTTGGCAACAAGATTGTCCCCCCTGGTAAAAACTGTTGTCACAGCTGCTGTATTTTTAAATCAAGGTAATGGTGACATTAAATAAAACCTAACAATTAAAGTTCAAGAAGTGAGACATGAATTCCCTTTTCCTCAAACATCACCTCTCACCAGAACCCATTATACAGAAGGCCAAATGTAAATTTGGCTGTGTGTGAGGGGCAGGCACCTTTCAGGGAGAGATGCAGCATGGACTGGGCCAGAAATCAAGGGAGAAAAACAGACTTTTATCTGGTTATCAGGGACTCAGGAAAGTGAGGAGAACGTTGTATTCTGGACATGGCCTCCAGGCTTATTTTCGTATTTTCCCATGGTTATGGGACAGTAAATAAAACTACTTCTGGGAGGTGGGATTTCAACTTGTCAGATTTTGCAGGTAAATGGATGAGTCAGTAGTCACTCTTGTAAGCTGTGCTGTTGCTAACCATGTACTAGGATGTGCGTGTCTAAGGGGACATAGCTACACACCTTTGTAAATCCAGTTCTTACAAACACAGATTCCCTACAGAGTAATCAGATGCTGTGTAGGCAAAAACTAATTTCATGTCTTTGTTAAACCTTTTTTCCAAATAGGTCTTCTGGAATAACCACTTCCAGCTAAGGCTTTTCTAGGACACCCTAATAGCAGTATTGAAGCATCAGTACTAATACAGAATGCAGTAGAAATATGAGATTATTTGTTCTTTTCTCAGCATGCAGAAAATGATTAATTTATTTCTATTTCAAGGTATTCATGTATTTTGTTTCTAGTTATAAACCCATGTTTTCCAGTCACTTGCATTATATTTTTAAGTTATATGTGGAACATAACTCTGCAGGCAGCTGTTCTATTTTGAGGCAATAAGCAGGGTTTAAGGCATAAATGTTGGCTCTAAGGTGACTTCTGTATCAGATTTCCAGGCTTGCAGGATGGCCACAAATAAAAAATGGTAGTGTATTTGGGCCCCAATTCACCAGAGCACTTAGGCACCTGCTTAAACAAACAAGTAAATCTGGTTTGTATCCAGCAAAACACTCCATTTTGGCTTATGTCCCATTGACTTGGATTTTTTGCTCCAGGGCTTCAGATGGTGTAAATTGCTTTAGCAGTGGTTCAGTGGAGCTATGCTGACTTTCACAGATGAAAGTCCTTCTCGAAGTATTTTACTTATCAGTGGTATTTGGGAGAAAGGAAGGAATAATTCTATCGATGTGCAATGATATCAGGAGTGCAAATTAGGAAGCAGAAACTGTCTCAGGCTGCTCCTGTGCATCTCATGGCTTCATGCAGAATATGACTTGAAGAAATCTGTTTGTGAAATACGGAGAATAAGACATAACTCTTGACAGTGTAGATGTTCAGAGAGATTTATTGTCAGTCCTGCAGGGGAACTGCCTGATGATGGGGTATGTTTAGCACTACAGTAACCTTACAGCAGCTTGCTTACGAGACCATTATTACACTCCCTGTTTCCCTTCCTAAGACTCTTCCCATAAGCTGAGGGGGCTGCAGGAGTTTGGGATCAGAAGGATGGGAATCTTTCAGGGCAATCCACAGAGGGACTCCAGGTGATGGACACCTTCAGTGGCCTGGTTGTGCTGTTTTTATCTTCTGCTTCTAACTACTGCCTTCAGCTGTAGGGAGCTTACTCCTGGGCATTCGCACATGGCTCCTGAATGGGAGGAAAGGGCAACAGTCCCTTGGCTACATCTCACCAGGGGATGGACAATAATGAGATGCCCATGTGGCAAATACATGCAACACTTCTGCTTCTCTCCTGTGTGTCAGCACAGATTCAGTAGCATAATTTACTTGCTGTATATTTGTGTATGTATATTAAGATATGCTATAGAGATTAGGACTTTATTAAGATATTGGTGGCCAGGAGGTCTTTCTGAGACAGATTTTGTTTGGTTTTTGCTTTCATATGGACAGCCCAAGTCCTGGCATGAGCTAGGGCAGCCTAATTCTGCAAAGATTTTGCTGCTGCTTCTCCTTCAGTGCAAACAGTGCATTGCATGGGTAGAGGGAGCAAAGCCTTCAGTCCCAACGTAGCTAAAAAGTAGGTTCAGCCTCCTTGTTATCTGGGTCTGCTACCTCAGGTCACCAGATTGCTTAACGTGCTGCCCTTCAGTGCCAGGGACCTCATTAGGGATGCAGAGCGCCTGACACAGCTCATGTGAGTGTATTTAAAGCACATTTTAATTGATCTGACCTTGTGTGGGAAATACCTGCAGAGTCCTAATGTGCTGCTCTCTGGGAGATGCACGCAGTGCTCCAGGGCATGGACATAGAGAAATGCACGGACGTTTTAGGGTTTAGCCTCTGACTGGTAAACCTGGCTTTTAAATATCGGCTTACCTAGATCTTTTCCTGTGTCTGTAACAATGACACTCCATTGTGCACCCTACAAATGCCCCTAGTTTTGAAAGATGCCACTCATTTTGTTGCACATTACCATTTAAATGAGTTATATTTGTACCTAAAGGCAAAGGACACTAGCCTCATGGGGCTAGGTGCTATACAAACACAATTTTTTAGCCTAAATGGACACAGTATTAGGGGGTAGGACAAAGTGAGCAACTGTGTTCCACTCCAAACAATTCTTAACAATTCCCCTCGATAACAATTCTTAAAAATACGTCTCTTGCTTTGTCCTCTGCTGGATATTGAGCAAAACATTCAGATGTGGCAGCTGAAACACTGCAGACAGGCTCCAGTGGGATGCCATTTCCAAACTGCTCAGTATTCACAGTGAAGAAATGTTATTTACTTTATGACACAAAATGAGAAAAGCAAAGCTTTCCCTTCAGCTTCTTCCCTTCATCTTTTGGGAAGAGAAACTGAAGGAGGAAAATGTAATAATATATTAAAAACATCCATAAAGAAAGAAAATGCCAGAGCCTGCACTGTGCATTTCTTTGCAAAAGCTGTGTGTTCCAGGCAGGCACCAGTAAAAGAAAGCTGCCTAGTAGGACAACTGGGAATGAAGTTCATCTCTAGGATCCTAACACTACTTTGTAGGGGCAGTGAGGTTTTGTTTAGGATTGTGTGGTGCTGTTAGGCGCAGTGGACACAGTTGTCATCTTCATATATTACAGGTCAGGATTTCTTCTGCTTGAAGCCCACTGAGCTGTGCTTGGATTTCAACTTGGATTTCAACTGAGAACTGCTCAGTTTTGTGTCGTACTTTGAGTGCACTGATGCTATTAGCTTTAAGCCATAATCATTACTAAATCCAAGTTTAAAAGACAGAATGTTACTCTGTTAGGGTGTTTTTAAGATCATTTTAGGCAACTACTAAAATAATGCATACGTACCAAATACTGTGAATTTCTCCAACAAGACCGCTACTAATTTATGTGGGATTTCTCTGTAAAATATCCAGCAGGCTGCTGAGTGAATGTGGAAACCATCTCCTTTCCTTGATTTACATGTTCAGAGCTTATTATGTTGCCTTATTAATCCAGTCTTTGGAACAAAACAAAACACAGTGGATCAGCACAGTGAGGTCTGCTATATTCGTGGGATGCCCTGGAGCTCTCTTCGGAACTTGTGTCCTTGGAAAATTCCCTTATTCAGTCTGAATGTCAAAGTTACTTGCAGGGGTTGTCCTTGACAGACAGCCAGTCCAACACAAACCAAGCTCTGAAGCAGCATGGAAGCATTGAACTTCAATGATAACGTCTTTTAGGAATTTTCTTTAAAATCAGAAGCTAGGGAAGATATTCAGGTTGACGCTGCCAGGAGGGATTTTCAGATGTACTGATGACACACTGACTTGTTTTTCATGGAGACTAAGTTCCCTTTTTGGGTGTGTAAATTGTAAATGCAGGTCTGAAATCTTCACAAAATCTACCCTGTCACCCATGTTTCTCATGGTACAGGTGTGACATTGGAGGCAGTGATGCTATAAGATCAGTTAATATAATAGATAGATCTGTATATGTTGGGAATGTAGCCAGGAATTTCTGCTCTGCATGCACCAGGCATGCAGCTGTGCAGTCCTTGCCATCCGAGGCCTTTCCCTGTTAGCAGAGTTAATAACCAGGCTGGAAGCGATCACTGCAGCCTGACAGCACCATATGCAAACTAACCAGGAGCCTTTGGAAATGCTGACGCCCTGCCCTCCCTTCTCTGGCAAAGCCTCTCTCTGCTCCTTATAAAGACATGGGTAGTTCAGGGTTTTCCAGCCGAGGGTAACTGAGAACATGTCGGGCTGCTGCTTGTGCTCTAGGGCCCACACAAGTTGTTGCATGCATTGCAAGTGTCTCCCACTGTGTTGCTATTTACACAGAGCTCCCCACACACTGTAAGGGCTGATTTAGCTGTAATCCCACAGCAACAAGCTGCAGACTGCAGTTCTGCTGTTTGTATTTAAGTTTAAAGTGTGGCAGTACTTCAGCAATGCCATTATGGCCATGTATTTACACCTGTTGTGTAAGATTCCCCTTTGTTGTGTTATCGTTGTATCAGAGTGAATTACTGTCATGTTCTGCCAGCTTGCAGCGCATTGGTACATACCCATCTAAGGGACTTGTTGTTGCTTTTTGTTTCTGCAGTGCATGGCTGTAGGCTGGGGAGGCGGACTGTGCACCACTGCGGGCACCAGACAGTGATTTGAGTTATCCCGCTGGTTCCCTGCCTATGACATGGCCCAGGCCCAGGTTTAGCAGCGTCACAGATTTCAGTGCCAGCACAGTGCTGCAGGCCACCGGAGACTGCTCCATTTTTTGTCCTTATAGCGCTGCAGTCACTGTACTTGCACCTTAAACCACTTAACGTCAAGAAGGGTGTTTTGTTAGAATTAACCTGCGTCAGATTGTAGTCACTCCCATTGCCCAGAGGGATGCGAGACCCATGAAGGAAAAACAGACTGCATGTGGCACAAGGAGTGAAAAGGCTGTAGCTGTTGTTGCAGCTCTGCTGCACGCAGGTCAGGGAGCGGTGGCATGGGAAGGGCTCAGCCCTGGTCTGCAGCCAGCTGGTGGGACAGCCCTGGCAGCACGCTGGTGACTCATGCCACCCAGCAGCCCAACCAGAGCTCTGCATAAAGAGAAATTAGTCTTTTTATTTGCTGTAAGTTCATTTTTGCCTTTTCTAAGATATGCAATGAACCAAGGAGAGCAGCAATGTATTTTTATGCCTAAGCAAACAGGCTTTTTTTTTTAACGCTGTCCAAACTTGAACTTATCCAGGGGCCTTTCAATAGAAACACAGCAACAGTTTGCTTTTTATATTGGGTGTTTCAGACATGTTCTGACTGCATCATAAAACGATGATAGGAAAATTGCGGAACAACAAAAGAGAACCTGCGGCTATTAGTGACTATCTCTGAGTATACTGTGCTCCCTCAGACCATTCCCACGCACACCAGTAATAGGAGATATTAATAACAGGGAGCGTTGCCCCATGGTTTGAGCTTCAGCTTGTGCATGGGATCTGGCAGCAGAAACAAAGTGTGTTTTTTTATGGGCTCATGAGCACCTCCCGTCCATCCCCTCCCACCGAAGCCAGGCTCTGACATCCCCTGTGACAACCCCAGCAGACAAAAGGCAGCGTGTGCTGCAGCTTGCACAGAGCAATTTGTACACTGGCTGCCTGATGGCTGCCACGGGGTCTGTGTGATTCCTGCCGCATGTCCGCCCTTCTCTTGGTGAAGGAGTTAATTTCCTCCTCGGTCTCACAGCCAGTTTGCACGAAACCCTGTGGGAAAGTAATTATCACTGAGATTTCTGCCTGTTGTCAGATTTGTTTGATGTTGGCCAAAGCTCCTCCAAGTTGCTGGGGACAAGGGGGGAGTGATGTGATGTACATTGCTATTGAATAAAAATGGCTCAGCAGTCAGAGGATTTCCTACGTGCAGGATGCATCCAAATAATTTGCTTTCAAAGCTGAGCTTGGTATTAAAACAAAAATGAGCAATGAAGCTGTACCTTCCTGGACAATTCAGGGACTTCTTGTCTAAAACCTGAGGTCATAGCCTGTAATGAGACACATCTGAGATGGGGCTTTGCCTCTCTCAGTAAATAACTCCTTTCTCTGCTTCTGGGAATGAATTGCAAGCAGCTGAGGAGGGAGGATGCTGGTGCAGTCAGTCTGCAGTGGGGTCAGACAAGCTGAAAATTGCTCTGCCATGAAATTTGCTTGTGAAGATTTCTTACAGATTCTGTCTACAGATT
This sequence comes from Alectura lathami, assembly GCA_013399715.1. Classification (NCBI taxonomy): domain Eukaryota; kingdom Metazoa; phylum Chordata; class Aves; order Galliformes; family Megapodiidae; genus Alectura; species Alectura lathami. Next base: position 363,920 of record VXAV01003020.1, on the reverse strand, counting down.
ACACTGGAGCAGATCAAGAGGGAGTATACCCAAGTAAATTTGGTTTGCCTGAACTTAAATCAGTATTGATGAAAGCAGGAATTGGTCCTCAGGCCCTCTTTGAGGAAAGCACCTGTGTTTGGAGAGGTTGCTCACATACCAGCTTAACTTACTTTCTTCCATGCTTCAGAAGGCACCTTGCTAATTTACGGGCTTCACGCACATTATTGAATAGTGGCAAATTAACTGGAGATGAAAACAATTCCAGCACATTTCTTCAGCTGCTGGCAATACATGTAACTCCATTGTCTTTAATAATGAGTGCTAATTTTACACCTGTTACGGACTTGATAAAGAGCCATGTTGGCAGCCCACTGTGTTTTAGGGTGGATAATGAGTTGTTTTGTGCTTGTGAGTGGCTGGTCTCTGGCTTGTGCTGGCTGGAGCATTATGAGGGTTAGGTGTTGGTTTTGTTTGCTCCCTTGCCTGTTCTGTTACTCTGTTTCTCCTATCCTGCTAGTGGCTATATGGGTGGCTCTTTGGGGAGCACACAAGTTCTGTATTGTGACTTGCACCCCTGTGTAAGTGGAATGAGTGTTTTTCTTCACCCGTATGGTTAGATGAGGAGAGTGTTTTAAGTGGTCTTGGCTTGTATGCATATTTGCCTCTAGAAGTGAGGGTAGCCATATCTCAGCTTTGCAAGGGTTCTAGTGAGACTTTTCTGAAGTCACTAATTGAGCTGGCCATCTGCTATGGTGGGAGAGCTGAAAAATGGCAGGTATTGTCTTAAGTATGTATAATCCTTCTATTTATTTATTTAGTTTTGTGAATGTGGCCTTTAACCATCACCCTTTCAAAGCAAGGCATTTACTTCTGGATTCAGGTAGCTGAGACCAATCAGACTAATTCAAATTTTTCTGCAACAGGCCTAACTGATTTACCTAATTTCTGAGAAAGGAAAAAGTTTGTTACTCTTCACAGTGAGGAAGTTGATGAGTCTAATCATTTTACATAGTAATCTTGGAAGTTGATGTAGAATCTTGTTTACAAAATACACCTGTTCTCATTTGTTCTTTCTTCAAAGTCGGCATTGTGCTAAAGGGAGAAGCAGGCTAATAGGAGAAGAAAGTGCTGATGTGTGTATTCCTACTGGAATTCTCTTGTTTTCATCGCAGTGCAAAAAGCATTTTCTCGTGTTTGTATCGCATGCTAGAAAAATTTCTTCTCAAAGATGCTCATCCTGCTGTGAAGAGAAATCATCACTATTTGTATTTAGGTGTGCAGTGCCTTGCACTAAGTATATTTTGCAAACATGGAAGCAATCTATTTATATCAGAATAATGCAACTGAGGATAGACAGAGGGAAAGCTGAGGCACGCAAATGACTGAGGCTAGCACATAGCGGACTTGGCTCGTTGTTCTTCACTCTGGCTTTGGAAAACACTCCACATCCCAGGGCTACCAGTCTAACATTGCCTGGACCTACTCAAATATCTTGAATTAAATATGTGCTTCTGAGAAAAGAATACTCATCCTACCACTGTAAAACTAGCAAATCTGACTTCTGCTGAACTTGCCTCAGGAAGGAATTCACTGATATTTTAAAACTGGGTATTATCTCATTCCTGGGGAAAACTGATGTGGACTAAATGGTTCATTTTTATTATATGCACAGGCATGCATTCAGGCAGAAAACTGTGGTAGGAACAAAATTGCATTGCTTTGCTTTGTGAACTTGATAAAAATAAGCTGGTTTATTTACTGGTGCTGAAAACTAGAACAAGTCTTCCTTACAGCTTTATAGGTTCCCTGACACTTCACTCAGGCCTCAACACTGGGTAGATTGTTAACCCTTGAGTGTGAAGTTACCCTTGAATTTGGTCTAACATGTATAGTGAAGCTATTCATATACCTAAGCGGTTACCTTAGTTATCAGTTGCCTGTTGTATTAGAGAATGGTTTCACGTGCCAAGGGCACAAAAAAATCTCTACATTTCTATTCAACAAGTGCCTCTAGGGTTAGACCATTTTCTTAAAAGGTAAGGTATAACTCTCATTCTATTGTTCCTGAACAAGTATCATAAGAAGGGAAGTGACAGAATTGAATACGCTAATAAATAATGCTTATTGTTTCATAAGGCTGTAGTGGAAAATAACTAAGGCAAATGGCAAGAGTAAGCCAGTGAGCGTTAACTTACAAAAATCTGGCATTACACAGTCAGAAACACATGGCAAATTCCACTTCACTTTATTTCACTTAGTATTTTCTGTGTTCTTGCATGTACGGTGCTGAGCAGTACTAAGATCTTTTCCACCTAATTGTTTTGCCAGGCAAACAAAACAACATCCTCCAAAGAACGCTTAGGGATAAATAGCTATCTTGACTTCATCTATAAGGAACATCTGTAATGAATGTTCTTATCCCTTCCATGTCTGATACTTACAACAATAGCCCCATGAAATTTATACGATATATATTTGGGATGTTTCTAAACTCCCAGAAGAAGGAGTACCATAAATAACCTTATTAAGTGATGTTATTTGACTGCTCCCTTAGCATTTGTGTTTTGCTATCATGTAACCAGGGTAGAACCTCCCTGTTGCTGCAGTGGTGGAATGAGGTACCTTGTTATCAAAGCTGTTATCACAGGGAGACGTTGAGAGCCACAACCCAAGATAAATTTCATCACTTATAATAACTATGTACTAGGAAAGATTCAGACCTAGCCATGGTGCTTTGATGTGGTTTGCTCTTTCTTTTTCTTGATCCTCCCTTTCTATGCCCCAGTTTTTTCCCTAATAAACAGTCAGCTCTTATTTACTTCTTGCTCGCTGCACCTTGTTTTGCTGCATTGGATTTGGTGCTTCTGATGTTGTTATCTAGGTATTTTCAGTTGTGATGGCAGTTAATTAACCTTATGAAGGGTTGACTTTGGCAGAAACCAAATATGAGTATCTGCAGACTTCTGTTAGTCTAGAGATTGCCAAACTGTTATGTACTTGAGAAATTATGTTAAACAATATCTTGCCTTTTAATGTTTCCAACAGAAGGGAGGATGCAGAATATGTAGAGTAGGTCACTTGAAGCTTTGAGGATTTCAGGTGTGCTGGCCCAAAATGCTAGGGAACCACTCTACTAATAATAGATGGAAAATAGCACACNCATGATTTCAGCTTATAGAATTTCAGTCCTAATATTTGACAAATAAAATACTAGGATAAAAATGGGTGGAAAATAGTTTTCTCATGCTTTAAAGCTCTTCAGTCCTTCAGAATTTCTCCATTTAGTTTATTTTCTAGATGACACCAAGGTGCTGTTTGTTTTTCATTTATTTTTTTTGGCAGAGATAACAAGTCTCCTGAACACAGAAGTCATTGGGGGGTGTGTGAAATGCTGCTTCCAAATTTGTTATGCCTTATTCAGGTAAAAGACCTGAATTCAACTTTTTCCTATCTGTGTTTGTTACATCTTTCATAAATAGTATATAGATGTAACATCCTTGAAATGAGAGGCTGAGAAAAGGATCCTTCTCAGGCTTCCATGAGTGCGGTGCTCCAGTTTGTCAGATAGCGCATGGCCATAAGACTATTTAGGGTTTTATTGTATTAACAATGAGCTTCATCCTGACAGGTAAGGAAGTCTGACATTATGCTTTTCTGCTGGATGTTTCCAAGGAAGTCTTGGGTATGACTCTTTAGAAGATGGAGGGTTGGGGGAAGGACTTGCTGGGCTAAATGGAAATGATATCTTTGAGCAGTTCTAATATTGTGAAAAGCTTTGAAAGCGCTTAAACCAATGAGGAAATTATTGTCTTTTTCTTTGAACATGGCTACGTCTTTCAGTTTTCCCTTTGGAAGACTGTTAGGGTGTATCCTCAGTGGAGGTAAAGCAACACGGCTTTACTGACATCAAACTGCTACTGACTCTGCTAGATCCCTTTAAGCTTAAAGTCTTTTTTCCTAACTTTGCAGAGCAAAATAGGTGTGCTTTCCTCTAAAATACACCGCATTCTCTAGAGCCTCAGTGATGAGCAAAGAGAAATCTTTCCATTTAAAACTATCATATATATTGATGATGTTAATATGCTGAATTCTATAACCACTTCCATCTCTCAGAAGGATCTTAATACATCCTTGAGTTTAGGGACACCATTTCATCTGCATGTAGTAGATGGATGTCAGTGTCATGGGGTCTTTAATTTTCACTCCTTAGATTCATTCTCTTTCTTTCTGATTAATTTCTCTATGGGGTGTCTGCTTTTTACATCATGGCGAATGGAGTGCTGTGGGGAGAGATGTAATGTTTTATTAGCAGCCTCTGTTTAATGTAACTGTGCTGGTCCTGTGAACTAAATATGCTATCAAATGTAGTTCCCCTGAGATGAACAGACTTACTGGTGCTGGGAGAGGTATGAGAACATGCTGGCTATAGAGAAAAGCTTGAAAAGCCAAAACTCCTCTACCTTTTTTCTAAACCTGACCCAGGGGTCTTTTCTGTTAATCTAAAATTTTTCTCCTTGTAGAGAAGGAGAGAGATTTCAATGTGCATTAAGCATTTGTCAGCTGACTGAATGAAAATTTGAAGCTAATGTGCAGTATGAATTGTATGGCAATGGCTGTAGGAACATATCAAGAAAGGCTGAAATCAAAAAAGGCTATTGGAGGCCCATGCATAAGAGATGTTTTTATGTAAGTTTTTGAACGATTTTATTGAAACACATAACTGAAGGAATTGCACAGTCAAAGCCAATATCCCTTCTTTAATTCTCTGTATTCATACTGAGTTTCATAAGAGAGATCTGAATTGAAGATCAGTGTTTTTCCCCCACACCCATCAGTGTGAGATGGGGTGGTGCTACTGATGCCGAAGGACTGAGGAATGAGTTCTTGTTCTGTAGTTTTTACCCCTCACTGGGAGAGATTAGTGAAGTGCCATGAGCATTTACAGGTCACAGGGTGTGGGTTCCAACCCTGGACATCACAGGAACACCTCAGCGATGGCTACACTCTTAGTTGGGGCCTAGAAGCTAGTGGCTTCAATTGTCTGAAGCCCTGATACTTGCTAAAAATTTTTGTGGTAGAGCTGAGCACCTTCACTGGTGTGAGCAGTGCAAATATTAATTTTACCTGACTTTAAACTAATATTCTGGGAAGGTGTCATATCTGCCCTGGAGTACAGGACTTTGATCCAAACATGCTGAGAGGTACGGTGGAACTGCTGTCAGGAGTGCTGTCAGAAACGTGTGTGAAGCACTCTGTCTTGTCCAGATAGGCAAATTCATTGCTTCGAATACCTATCTCAGGGTGCAAGAGGAGTCAATCCTGC
>VXAV01003020.1:343436-358587 GCA_013399715.1 Alectura lathami | reverse complement strand
CTGCTGTTGTCATACTAGGAGAGGCAGGAGTTGGCCTTGATGATCCTTGTGAGTTCCTTCTAACTTGGGATATTCTATGAAGCAACTGCAGCTGTAGCAATGTGTAGGTGTGTTCTCTGCACGCTGATAGCTTCAAGCAGCAAGCTATTACACAGTGTTTCCTATGCAATGGTGTAGAAATGCGGGCTCTGTGCAATAGTCTGGTGCATGTTCAGTGCATTTTCACATGTTCTGTGGCACTTGTCATGCTTGAATAATACAGAACCTGCTGACATATTTCTCATCCAAATTTGTGCTTTGGGATGTCCAAAAAAAAAAAAAAAAAGGGGGGATTATTGAATCTGAATGTGCCTGGGCTCTTGTGAAAAGATGGGAAAGGCAAAATGGAGTCACTATTGGATAACTGGGTCACACCCTGTGGTGCTGTGTGCTAATATTTATCAGTAGGAACTTCAAAGTATAAGATTGTGGTTCACATATATGGTTGTTATTGGAGAATATTTCTAGAAAGATCTGGACTAGGCCTACTAAATTCAGATTAATTTCTTGCTCTATCAGACAAAAACATGTTTTTGTCCAAAGTTTTACTTGACAAAAACTGGTTATATTATCACTAGCTTCAATGAAATGCCAAGGATTTGTACCACTCAAGGGTTTTGTCCAAATTTTCTGAAGGCTTTGCGTGCAGAGCTTCTATTCTAAATCCTCATCTTCTCCTGGAACTTCTGAGCAGACCTTATATTGGGAGCAGTTATGTATAAATTGGGTGGGATTTTGTGCAATGCTGTATCATTCAGGGTGATCAAGGGGACTAGAGTTTCAGTTGCTGACTAGAAAATACCATTTTGTTTCAAGACTTGCAGAACACATCTACCAAGGTTTAAATGACTTTCATTTCCCAGGCTGCTTTAAAAGAATGTTTTTATCTATGTATAAAAATCTGTAGGAAATGTAATTTTGAAGTTTTTTTTTTCCAGGATATTAGTGTTTCTACAGACCTGGGACAGTGAGAGATGTTGCAAGCTGTAAATGTTAATGCTTCAGAGACTTTCTACACCATGACATCACCTTGGAGGACTGTCATATTATACACATTCAAAAATTATTTGAAAGGTTTCAACCAGTTCAACCTTGTTAGTTTTATCCAGACTGTAGACCTCATCAGCAATGGACTTTATTTCTCGGTTGCACATTAGTGATCTTGTGATAGAGAGCAGTGATCTTCAGAGTGATGAGTTTCTTGTCAGAAACTCACCTTGTATGTTTATTTTATTTCCCACCCCCTGCGAAGTCTGCTTTGTTTGCATGTCCTGAGATCTCAGCTTCCATGAGACAGAAACTGTGCACTCACAGGATAGCCTATGTAGCACTGATGGACATGTACAGAAAGCTGTGATGTGAAGTTAGCGCACTAGCATTAGCTTGCCCATGTTCTTGGGCCTTCATGACTGCCCTGATGTGATGGCACTTCATGCCTTGAAAGGAAAGGTGGAATTAACTGCCTTGTTTAGAGTGCATCTTTGCTGGGGGTAGTGGTGCTTAGCCTCCTTGGGTTAAGCTGTGCTTTAGTTCTGGTTGTCGAAGACCAAGCAGTTAACAATTTAGAGGAGTTATTTTTTTCCCTTCCTCCATACAGAAGACAACATTACTGCAAGAGGTTGTTTGTGCTGTGTGGCTGGATGTTTTTATATTTATCTAGAGAGTCCCAGATCTTGCCCTTGTCATTAGGCTCACCTACTAGTACTAGGGATGGACCTGGAGCTATTTGGAAGCATGCCAGCCACAACAAAAAAGGTGTATGGGAACGGAGGGAGTTTAGATCTCCCAAGTATCAATCTGGTGACAACTATAAAGCAGACTTCCTCTTCATTAATATAAACAGCACTCTGAATGTGCTGCAGGCTGTTCAAGGGATCTGAGGGCAAGATGCTTAGCTTCCCAGTCTGTTTACTTCTGTAATACATGGTACAGTAAATACATCTAAATGAAATATTATGAGATTTATAAAGATTAGTAAGTCTCATTGAGAAATCTGAATACCATATCCCAAACAATGATGTAACAGTGGTAGTTCTAATGATCAAAAAGACTTCACTTTTATAGGTATCTAGTTTTTCTACTTAGGAAGTTCATAACAAGACAGCAGAGGTCATTGTCCATTTGTTTCATAAACCAACAATTCAAAAGCTGCATTGACAAACTGGCTATCTGTTAACCAGATGAAGAAAGAATTAGTGTGTGTAAATAAGCAGATTCTTTTAATGAAAGGTGTTCTTGTAAATCAAGCTATGGATCTGCTCAGCATCTATTTCTAATTAGAAGGTAAAAGTAAAGCATATAATTCCAATTTCCAAATTTCAGTTGGAAGTTTGGGTTCTGCTTGTGATAATGGACCCAAACCAGTGACTTCTTTATGAATACCTGACTTTCATGTCAAATGCTTGACTTAGGGGAAAACAAAACAAAAAAAAAACACAAAACCAACAAACAAACAAACAAAAAAAAACCCATGCTCCCCACATGAATTTCTCTACCACTAGTGGACTTCAACTGATCCATGCATTTTCCTGATTCACTTGCTGTGATGGTATGGGGCATCTAGAGAAGTATATCACCAGTCTGTACATTTTGGTAACAAAAAGATCTGCTTTTTGAATGGTATTTTGCTGAGGCACTCTTCAGAAAAACGTTTGCTATTCAAAGGTAGAAATATCCATAGTCATGGCTGCTTTTTTGCCATGTAACCATTTTTCATCCTTGGAGTTTTCCTATGCATTTAGTGTGTCAACCTTAAAAGCAAAATCCATGCAGAACTTCTCAGGAGGAGCTATTCTTGCTTCTCACGTGAGTTTTCATTCTCAGTGAATAATAGTGCTTCTTAATCCCTTGTGTGTTCACCTGCGCCCTCACAGAATGCCCTTCTGAATTACTGTCATGTTCCTCTGGTATGGTGTACACAGGGATCTTCATTCTTCTTGACTTCTTTAGTGATGAATTTAGCTGACGAGCACACCTTCTGAAGTCAAACTGATGTGCTGTTGTCTTTGAGGAATTAATTGCTCTTCCCTAATAGCTTTGCCTGTGGCAACACCTGTGCAGGCAATATGCATGTTCCTGTTGCCTAGTTGTAGCTGCGGCACAAGCTGCTTGTAGAGCACACTTGGGAGCGATACAGAAGTATCCTCTCTATCAAATGACCAGATCCTGTCTACAGTACCACTGATTGAAGCTACCTCTGGCATGAGTTTGGACAGAAGACTGGAGTTGTGCTTTGTAGTAGTGTGCTTTGCCACACTACCTCCTGGCATCCAAACCGTGCTTGTTCTAGGGGTGGAATGTCCACCTAGTTTGGTGGAACTTGACCCTTAGCTCTTCCACAACCATCCTTGAAGGAGTAAGTTATTGGACTACCTTATTTCAGTGGTGTGACACTGTAAGGGGTACAAGTCACCAGGTTTAAGCAGATGGGGCTGCAGTGGTGATCTGTGCACAAGCAGGCTGTGAACTGCTTGATGTTGAACTGCCTCCCACTTACCTGGGGCAGCTGGAAATAAGAGGGGGGCCCATAATTGTATACAACATCAGACAATGCATGGTATTCCTGCCTGAACATATTTATAGAAGAAATATTTCATAAAGTAATTTTGCCTGTGCCACCTCACTGGGGTGATTTTGACTCTGATAATAAAGCAAGTTGAGACTGAGCAGTAGACAGAATGAGTGTTTCATGTATGTGTTTGTATAATTGTCCTGTTTTCAGTGACCAGATTAGTGATCAGAAGTGTTATTTTGTAATAAATTAATATTCTTTGACTTAAGACTTTTTTTTCTAGTGACAGATGGAAAGGTTAAAGCTGGTAAACTAATTTTAAAAGCATGCTCCCAGATCACAAGCCTCTGAAAATTAGTCTCATTGATAGCTTTATGAACATGCTTTTGTTAAATAGCTGCTCTGATGTTGCTTATTCACTCTTGAAATTAATGTGAAAAAGATGCCCATAAGCAACGAGCAGCTGAATTGACTGTGATTAGATGGATTACTACTATTACTCAGCCCAACAAGTTTGTTTTGTATACTCAAGCAAATTCTGTAGTGCAGGAAAGTGAAATGATATGCATATGGGCTAACATAAAATCCCTCAAAATATCCTAGGATTAGATGAACATGGAGTTAAAATACAAATGAATTGCCTGTGCTTGTAAATTAGAGGCTTTCAGGCATTTACATGTACAAATAGCTCCTATAAACATATTCTGTTTCAAATGAGCATTGACTCAGTTGCTCCTTTTCTCCCCATGCTAGGAAATAGGAGGCAATTTATCAGAGCATCAAACTGATTAAGAAGAGATTATCTGCTGTAGGGTCTCATTTAAAGAAGTCTAGGGATTCCGCTGGGTTGCTATGTTCACTTGAATTCATTTTGCAGAGTAAAAATTCAGTGTCTTGGCTTTAAAAATCTTTAACTCTTTCTCTTGGGGCAAAATAACAAAAAAGCTTTTAATGCGTAGAGGCCATATAAATTCAAGAAGGCTGTAAGAATCCCTGGTGATGAAATGACCCTGTGATTCTGTCACACAATGAAGAACGAGCTTTGCAATGTGAATCAGGAGCCAGGACCCATGACTCAGCTCTGCTGTATCTGCAGCTGAGTGCTCCAGACTCTGAGCTCACACTTCTTAGGAAGGAAGAGTGCTGTTCCTGATGGACTTGTCAAGGCTCAGCCTTGTCTCTCTGCTTTATAGTTACCTGAAGGATAGTACTTGTGTTAACGTGCCATGCCTTTTCTGCTTCTATACTATCTGGAGAGCTCCAGAGCTCAAGTTGAAGCAGGAACTGAACGCTTTCTCACGGATGAAAGGTGAGTCTGGCTTTGAAAGAGTCTAGGTCTACGGACTTGTCAGCTGAAAAGCAATTGTATACCACCCAGGGAATTGGAGGAGTAAGAACACATACTGAGCATGAGAAGAGAAGGAGAGTGACCCGTGGTAATCTCTACTCCCTCAGAGCCTCTAAGGACTTCATGTCCAGTTCCCTTCCACACTGTGGGCTAGTATGACAGCTCTAGATCTTCTATTGTATAGTGTTTTAATATTTGACTGCTTTTTTTTTTTTTTTTTGAGATGATTTCTCATTCCCTGCCTAAGAGGAAACAGGTAATGGATGCCCTTTACTGTAAGAATGGAAAAGCCCCTTAAGGCAAATCCGTATTTCATCAGTTCTAGGTGTTCTTTGGGGAAAATCTGTATGGCAGGAAATTCAAGCAGTGAGTCAAATAGTTACAACACAAACACTATAATTTCAATCAAGGGACTTTCTTCTGAAAGAAACTATAAAAATACAGAATAATTTACTTACTCTTTGTGTTTTTCTGAACAACTGCTTAATCATTTTAAGGCTCATTGGCTGCAATGTGACTCATACAAATGTATAAGTGCTTTATGGACCAGAAGTATATTCCTAGTGAGTGGCAAACACTCTCGTCTGCTCTGTGCCCCATGGGTCTCCTTTCTGGTCCAGGCTTATATTTGCTACTACAAGTATGGTAACTTCATATTTTGGACTGGTGGTATTGTGGAGTCTGGTGGCCTGCTATATTTGGTCAAGAGAGGGGGGACTTGTGACTAATGCAGCGGGCAGTAGTACTTTCTGCAGTATTTTCATTTGCTGATGGCTCTTCCTTGGATGGGTGGTAACTAGGTATCAAGAAAATGTAATTTATGTGAAAGCCTTATACCAATACACTGAAATGCTGTGGTACTTTAACTATATAGTAAGGCTGGATCACATTGTTATAAATGTAGCATCTGCTGAACAGGTGGGAGAGTGCACCAGTGTAATGATACTGTCCCTTTGCAGTAACTTCTGAACAACAGCTTAGAAGAAACTATGCATTATCCTGTATTTTTATAGTCCAATATGTCCCCTCTGGTGTTGCTTGCTTTCCTATCATACTGTGCTTGGAAGGTCCTTGCAGGTAAGGTATCACTGGGCTGTTAGCACCAGGTGAGGGACAGCTGCAGCTAAAAGTCTCTAATTGAAATAGAGAATGTAGAGAAACAGAGGGAGATGAAAGCATGGAATGACATCCAGGTTAACAGATGACCTCTACCTTTTCTAGCCATGGACTCAGGCTTCCCCATGCACACTGGTGCGTTTCCCGCACTTGCTCTTCCCTGCACATCTCAAACATTCCACTGTATGCTGCATAACCGTGAAACCAGAGTCCAGACAAAAGCTTCACTCGTTTCTGAAGAGTGGCAGGTTGAAAGCGACACCTTGTTTGGGTTGTGGTCCTCTAACATATCAGTGCTCTTTTCCATGCTGAGAAGGATACTGAGCCAGAATAAGGCTAACAAATGGTGCTTACACAGCCTGAAGAATGCCTACATTAGATCCACCTGACTAATGTGGATCTAATACCAAAGTTAATTTTCAGTCATCTTTTCAAAGCTTGCAAGTTGATGTGTTTTAATCATATTGCATGCTGCCTGTCAAATGTAAATATGGACTTCCTTTTTTCAATGATTAGTTTACTTCATTTGCACAAAGCATACACTTAATATACATGAATTTTGATTTTTCTGAGAGCTTTCTGAACGTTCATTTAAGTAATGTATCAAATTATATTACAGTTGACAGAAAGGGAAAAATGAATAGCCATCTGCTAATCAGTTTATTTCTCATAATGAAAACAAATTTGCAATTCCACTAATGTAAAGGGCATAGAGCACTAACTTTGAAGGAAGCCAGTTACTTGATGTCCAGGGAGTCCACTTTCACCTTGCAGGATGTAACTGTTTGTGGAAGACCTTGACTCTGAAATGCTTCTGCTAAACTCACCATGATTCTGTTCTGCCTGGAGTCAAAAGTAACCCTTGGTACAGATACCTGTTTTTATAGGTCTTGCATATAGAAATCTGTTAATATGGTTAGATACATGTGGCTCCATACCCTGCTTCTGTTTAAAAGCTCTGTAGGTGTTAGTGAATCTAATCCAATGAAACCGCTGAGAGGTAGCGGACTGCATGCTAAGGCGGTGTGGTTGCGTGCATGTGGAGTTTCTGGTGTTGTGGGAAGGCTTCAAGAGAATGAGGGATCTTCAGCTTCTGGGTCTAAAATGGGGAAAAAATAAAGGCTGACTCCCAGTTCCACTGTAATTTATCTAATGGTGCAGAAAGTATGTAGTGCGAACTAGAAGATGTACCTGTTTTACTAAACAGTGTCAGAGGTGTGAGAGAGTCAGCCCTTGCAAGGGGGAAGTTATTTTTCCCAAAGTATGTGGCTTGTAGCCTGTTAGCAGCAAAGAGGAGAATGTTCTTGTTTCAAAATTAAGGTTGTGATATGGATTGGAAAAGAAAGTTGATCAGAATAGGCAGCATGTCACTGACACAGCCTGTACGCATCCACACTGAGCAAGCCGTTGTACTGAGTTGGCTGAGCATTGCATGATCAGACGCCTGACATGGTGTAATATCTTTAGTTTTGAAGCACAGCAAGATGAGGTAAAGCTGAGGGAAAATGCTTTTTTTTTTTTTTTTTGCTGCTGGGATAAAAATTGTCAGCTTTGAAATGCTTCTTTGCTGTCCTAGACTGGCCAGCCACCAGATGCAAGGAAAACTTCCAATCTGAAAGCACTAATGTGCAAAAAGCTCTCTTGCCAACATGTTGGTTGAGGGAAACACTTTCCTTGCCAGCATCCTGGAGCAAGGAATTGCTTTCTATCTGTGCTAACTCCTGCAAACAGGAAAATGTGCATGCTGAACAGTGACAGTCTGACCTTTTTTATTGCTGCTCAGGCAAAATCAAATGTGGGAGCTGGCAAGGCATCTGCTCAGATGAATCAGTCTGAGTTGTGGCTTAGATGCTGAAGAGCAGCTGCAAAACTTAAGCTATATGGAACAGGTGTGCGTGAGATTTGTTGGTCCGGGGCTGACTTCCAGGTGTCACACAGGCTGGAGTAGATGGGAGTGTGTGCCCAGGAGCTCATGCCTGCCTTTGGAGAGGGGCAGACTGGCAGCTGGGAGGGAGGTGAGATCAGATGACTCTCCCCACAAAGCTTTAGGTGCAGAAGTTTATTTTTGTTGTGCTGCTTGCTTCTCTTGAATCTGTCTGGTGTGGGTGTGAACCAGCAAACTAGGTCATACTCTCCTGCCAATTTAGCATGATGACAGTGTCTGTCCCAACAAATAAATGCCTGTGTTGAATTCTTTGAGGAGTGGAAAATCAAAATGGGCAGATTGGTTCCCTGTCTTTCCTGCTGCTCTGGCAGAGAGCAGGTCTGCGCAGCAAGCACAGTATTCATGTGAGACTTGGTAGCTTTGTGCATCAAGCCTGTGTGAGTTTAGCAGTGCCAATTGGACTGGGTCTACCGTGAGTCTGGATGACACCTGTCATGTGACTGAGATGGAGAAAATAACTGTCAAATCAGAATAGACATGAAAGCTCATTTGTGTTGAAAGCTTTTGGAGGCCTGCAGCTTTGTGACATGCCCCCTTGCCTGTTTTTGCCCAGTTTTTGGGTTGTAGTGGACATTATTTGCATACAAATTTGCAGTGAGGAAGCAGGGAAACATTTCTCACTGAACAGAGATGGTCACAGGCACTTTTGGAAAATTTGTAGCTAGAGCAGAAAGCTATGGGCTTGGGAGACTTCACAAGCAATATCTTTCCAGTATTGACTGTAAAAGAAAGTGCTGAGTCCATGAAAGGGTATGGGAAATCTCCCTAGAAAGACTGTCTTCATGTGACTTCTGTTTCTGTTGGAGATTACACGATTTGATTAATAATATGACATTAAAATCAGAGCACTTATCTGTAGATGTGGCTTTTCAGATGTCTGCTTTCTTCTGAAGTAACTTCTTAGACTTTCCAACTCTTGCATTTATCCCATTTACCATATTTTTATTTTTTTTTTTAATTTCGTCTACTTTACCTTTGGAAGGGCATAGATGAGTGTTTGAAAGTTTAATGTAGATCCACTCAAACATGCCAGGGTTTATTCAGCTTCTCAGTTTCAGCATATCTTTATTTATACCCTATATGTTTTTACATAATTTATAAACAGAAATGTGAGCTTAGTCGATTTATACAAGAACAAAACTAGCTAGGACATCTCGAGCTAAAATGTGGTGTACCATGTCTTTGTGCTTCAGCCTGTCTGGACTGGAGTGCTTTCTATTTTCTTTTTTGCCACCTAATTTTAAGTTTTCTCATGGTTACTCTTGTAGTAATGTAAATGCAACCTTTCTCATGATCCCTGTAAACTCCTTAGGGGTTTATCTCCCTTTTCCTGTATTTTAGGAAAGAGCTGGTAAGGTAAATATCGGAGGAAGGGGTCTTGCTTTTAAGTATTGCTTTAGGATGAAGCTAAATCATTCTGTCCAAATAGCCCTGAATTTTAGGGAGAAGTTTTCTAAAATAACCAAGGTTTGTGGCCTTTTTTCCCTCAGTGAATGAACCAAGTACTGCATCCACGAGCAGTCTGTTTTCCTGTTTGAACTGCTCATCTGATGTTTATTGATATCTATTCCTTTTTTCCTATATCTTGCAAGATGTTGACTTCGACTTTCATGCATCTATATTTCATGGTAAAGCTCACAGGTGGGGAGGGACATACACAGGGATGCAGTAAATCCTTCCATGCAGGAACAGACCAGCAATTACTGGCTAAGGATTGACTAAGGTAGAGTATATACACAGACATGAATACAAATCTCTACATGCAATTCTAGCTCTAACACACATACAATGCACATGTAGTGACTTTTCTTTTTAATTTGACCTAGTTTTGTCAGCGCTGTTTAGAATAATCTGCTAGGTGAAGTTTTGAATGTTGGAATTGCAGCTCCCAGATATTTCATTGATGAATCAATTAATGTCTGGTAATACCTTTAGATAGTAAAAGGGAACCTCATAAGGGAGGGAATGCATCAGTTTAATGTGCATGTAGTAATTACCTATTTCGGGGTGACATTTAATGGACTGAAGATCACTGCTGTTCATTTTATCCTTTTGTATAGGGGTTGCTGGAAAAGAACATGCACTTAACGTTTTAAGATGTGACAAAGGAGGAGAAAATTGCATGCTTTAGACGTGTTCTTTTGATCTTCTTACCAAGGTAAGAAAGTGGTGTACATCAGATGCTAGCTGAAAAGTTTAGATTTTTTGTTTTGGACTTGCAGGGAAATCTGTAATCCAGCTTGCAGAAGCGTTTAGTTCATAAACTACTTTCTTGGATGATTTCTAGCTTTTTAGACTATGCAGCTACTTTGCAGCAGGCTAATGCAGTGGAGTTTGATGTTGAAAGTAAGGCAGTGAGATTTGATCTACATTAAATTCCATTATACCTGCATTTGAATTTTATTTTGTAGGCAAATAAAAGGATTCAACTTCTACTTTATTTTAGTATTTCATACGAAAGTAACATCAAGGTTTTATTTCTAAAATGGGAATAACTAAGCTGTGTTTAAAGAGTTATAGTGGTGGTATGAGCCTTGGTTTTAACCACTTAAAACTAGGACTAGTGGGATTCCACTAGGGGTACCTACTTTTAATCATTAAACAATTTAATGTCTGCGAGTGGGTGTTAACAACACAAGGCTTCTGGTACCTCTGCGGGATATGGTATGTATGAGACAGGCTAAATGGCCCTCAAGGCTTCATGGGGAGCTAGTAGCAGGAAGAGGAATTACATGTAACCTTACCCCCATGCCTTCAGTCTCCCTTGCAAAATGAAGGTGTAGACATGCAAAAGTGAACCCACTGTGTCTTAAGTTGCATTAACATTTATAAAACTGGAGGTGGCTTTTCTCTAATTTTATTTCTACCTCTGGAAGCTCTCTCATGAGGCAAGTAGGTCTCTCCATTTTAGAAAGCAAGGAAACTTTGTCTGAGGAAGCAGCAAAAGTTGAGGGGAAAACTGGCAAAGAAAGAACTTGGATGCTGGTAACAATGGAGGCTAAGAGGCACAGTTAACAGCAATTCCCCTTCTGAAGAAGGAAGCTTTTCAGGGAAGTTTTCTTGAGTTGCGGAGAGAAATGAAGGATCGCTTCCCTGCATGAACATGGCTGTTTCTTGGATGGCCCTGTGGGAAGTGAAGCTGTACCATTATTCATCTAGTATGCTGCCAACAAAGGTGCTCAAATAATTAAGTTAACCTCTGGAAATGCATCTTAAGTGAGGGTTTGGATGGAGGAAAAGAGGTGAGAAGCAGATTATTGAACTAAATGGTCATCTGGCCTAAATTGATAGGGAGTGCCCTGAAACAGCTGGTTCTGCTGCTAGTTATAGGTCTGGCCCATTCACTTGTCATTGCTTATGCTTGGATCTCCAGTGTGTGGCAGACCACACACTTGCTTGTGTAAATGGATTGTCTTAGTACACCTGTAAGAATGACATGGCATAACTTTAGCTGTATTATTTAAACAAGTATTGTATACTATTCTACAGAACATATATTCTAAACCAATGATAACCAGCAATGCCTTCTGCTGAAACTCCTGAATCTCAGCCCAGCATAAATCTGCCGGAGGAGTTGCTTTAATTTATACCTTCTTGAGGATCTCTCCTGAACTTCTCATTTTCTGTTAGCGATTTTTAAGTGATCAGTACAGAGGTTATTAAATGTGTCTGCAGGTTGTAGCTAAGACTGCAAATAAGCCTTTGTTTAGGGCTGTGTAAAGAGCAATTGTATTTTTCTTTTAAAACCCACCAAATCTGCTGGAAGACTAACAAATTTGATCAAAACTGTCAAAAATTTGGGTTCTATTCAGTGAATTCATCTAGCTGAGAATTTTTTTTCACTTAAGATTTTTCCAGTTTGTTTAAAACTAGAGTTTTAAGTTTAAATGACCAAAATAGTAAAGAAAGCTTTACAGGACTATATTCCAATTAAGTAAAACAATTCAATTGGAAACTGAACCCAAAGTAACTTTTTAACCTGTTATTTATCTAATATGATGGGATAGTTTATTTTGAGCCAATGTGAGGTTTTATCCTACTTTTTCATTGTGAGAATCAGTTGCTCACTGCATTTAACATGTCCATCACAGTACCATTCAGGAAGAACTTTCAAACTTGGAGATGTTTCCTTTTAACCAAAGAGCAGGGGTGTAACATGAAGTACCCACTACCTACTTCAACTGGAAGGAACATTACTTCTTTGAACAGAAATGTCACATTCTCATCTCCAGTCTACTGTACCAGAAGGGAAAGATCAGACTTTCCTTCAGATTGGCTCACCTTGTCAGAAATCAGAGGTCATAAAGTAGAAGTCAGGGTTCATTTCTACCCCGCTGCTCTAATTCAGGGGTCAGAAGCAACCAGAGTCCCAGTTCCCTCTGGTCCTCACCTTATTCTTGAAGGAGGGAAGAGAAAGGAGGATAAAATAGCCACGTCCTTTTGACTGCTGATCTTCTATAGTCTTTGATCACTATCTGTTTGATTTTTATCTGCTTTGCGGAGGAAGGAGCACTGCACAGTGAAATGAAATGAATTCATTTAGATAACCATGCATCTGATTTAGAGAGAAGGACAGAAAAGAGTACTGGTGTGAATTACAGAAAGAACAAAGTAGCAATCTTAGCTCACAATTTCCTGTCAGTTCTTGCTTTAACAGTTAAATTTTTAACATTATTTAGATGCATGTATACTTCTAGATTTTCCTCATCTTCTTACTTGGGAAAAACAGTAATGACATAAAACATCACTATCTAGTACAGTGACAGAAGTATGTAATAAATCCTTAGTCTCTGCTGTGGAGTGGGAAGGAATGCAGTAAAAAAAAAAAAAAGGCAGTTGGAAAGTGAGTGCCTTATAATGTAAGGTTATATTCTGCCTTGTACTGGGGTCAGCTCATTCTGCTGGATTTGCACTAAAGGGCTTCTGGGCTATTCTGAGCAGCAGCTGATGACTTCTGCCACACAAGAGGAAAAACTCAGCAGGTGTCAGCGAGTATAACTGCAACTGCTCCCTGGGCTCTGCAGGGAAGTGCCTGCATCTCATGTGCAGCATACATGCTCTGTACCAATGCATTTGACCTACAATGTCATCATATTTTAAGGTGCCATTACACCTGACATGCTGCAGGAATCCCAGTACTGTTCCCATGTAGTACAGCCTTATGGATACTCCACTTTCACGGCACTGAGTTCTATAATTTGTGGCTCATAACTAGGGCTGTGCCTGTGTATTTCTATGTAAGTACCTATGCACATTTATATACAAATAAGCAAGGCTGGCTGTATGAGGTAGGTAACTTATTTAGCTTGTTCCTGTTGTTAATTTTTGGAACTCCTTGCCACAAGCACTGAGGTTAAGGACTTAGAGGTTCCTGAAACAATTACACTCTCATGGCTAACTCTCATTTGTCTGTGGCTTGAGGTCAGAGAAGAAAGCAAGACTTTGCTCACCAAGTTAATGGGTGATGGTCCAATTGTTGGCTGCCAGGTTTGGCTCCTTTAGTCACTGTTTTGTACTGGCTGTATGCATCCAGGTAAATTGCCCCAAATAAAGGGGAGAGTCAGAGTTAAATGTCAAGATTTGACTTCTAATTGCATCTTCAGAGTGTTGGGTGAAAGTTTGTTATTTGTTAGCATCAGAAATGGCATCATGGGCTATACTTTCAGTGGAATAATCTCCCTCCCTTTTACAGCAAAGCACTGGCATTTCCAGCTCTTCAGCTTTCATCTCCAATCTTAATATTGCATAATAATCTTAAAGACCTATATTGTTATTTCAAGCTAGCAGCTGAGATTCTTGGTTTACCCTTTTAGTAAGAAGTTTGAAAAGGTGACCAAAGATGATTCAACCACTCAAATCTCCAAATTCATCTAAATGATGATGAACCTTCAATCTGCATCCTGTTAATTTGTGAAAATAGTCTTTTTTTTTTTTTTTAAATATAGCTACTAGCTATTTCATGTGGTTTGTGCCTGCTTTACTTATTTACATCAAAGTTGATTTTGAATAGTGTAAGCACAAAATTACCCCATAAAATTAAGCTTTTTACATTTATTACCACTGTCAGCGTCCAAAACCATGACTGGAAGAGGAGAGGCTTCAAGAAGTGACAGACCTAAGGAGTAAAGGTGAACATTAATGGTGGACTAAGTTCTGAAAACAGATTAAAGTAATGAAGACCATTACAGTATGAAATGGTGAACGGTGCTATGCAATGCACAGCAAATACTGATAGCCAGGCTAGAGGCTAGCAACAGCCTTCTTAACACATTAGAAAATTATCTTTTATTCTGCTCTAGAACAATAATTTTAGACAAAATTGCTCAGACTGTAGCATAGTGGAAGTAAATGGAGTACATTTAAGTCCATATCTAGATAACTGAGATAAATGTTGTATCATGTCCAAAGTATTTTAATTTGTGTGGAATTTATGAAATGTGCTATTTGGGGTTACCAGCACTGCTGAGAAAACAGAATTTTCCAATGTAGCATGGGGAAATGTATGTCATAGCAAGCAGCATACCACAGGAGGGTAAAGAGAAGTTCTCCGCCAAGCACTGTCTCTAAACCCTGTTAAATGATGATGTTCCAGCCTTTTAATTAAAACAAGCTGGCATTTATGGCTGCATGTAATCAAGAAATGGAAGATGTTAAAATCTTTTATCCCCTGATATGTGGTGAGGGAAAATACCAGTCTGCCTTTATCCAGGCACATCATCTGTCAGAGGGCAAAAATTGTCCAGTTTTCCCATGCATATAGCTTTTCATTGGCTGTGTAGCATCTGTGGACACCTACATTGCCTGTCTGTATCAGCTTCTGCATTGGACATAATCATACGTATTTAGGTGATGAGCACCAATCTTCTGCTGGCCTGTGAGTAGTAAAACAACTGTGCTTGCATTGTAATGACATATTTAGCTGAATGATCTTGCTTGTTTTGTTGTGCTTCTGCTATTGCCAGTGGTTTCAGGATGCTATTACAGTATGCACTAGCCTGTACATGAGTCATTGCTGCTCCTAGGCCCATATCTCTACTCCCAATCTTTCCATTGGGTTGGCATGACAAACTGTAGTGTTCTGTGTAAGACTGGTTGAGCTAAATATTCTTATTCAACTTCTAAACTTTTTTCCTCAATTTTTTTGCTGCACCAGTGATATACACCTTAATCTGTTTTATATGAGCACTTATGA
>VXAV01003020.1:269468-313874 GCA_013399715.1 Alectura lathami | reverse complement strand
CAAGTGGCCTCTCCTTTGCCGTAAAGTTTTATATTTATTATCAAATATTAATATCTCTGAAGCCACTAAAAGGTGACTGACAGCAGACATGAGTACTGTAACTAGTGGAGTGATGAGAGATGTATTTACTTGCTGTATCTGAAAGCCACAAAGAATGTATTTTCTAGTTATGAGCTGGCAGTAAACGTCTGGCAAAGTCAACAATGGCTTTTCTGTCTTCCAGTCATTGTTTTCCAGATGTTTGTGGTGGTGTTGGCCTTGGCTGGTCAGGAGAAAGAAGTCTATTCTTATTTTAAATTTATGTCTTGTGAACAGGTCCCTGCCAAGATAGACTTTAAGCAGATCTGTGCTGTTTCTAAATCCATCTGCCCTGATTTTGTTAAAGCTGTGAAGATAGCAGAGCTGTGTTGGTTTGTTGTTTTCAAAGGGGCCACAGATCTTTTTACACACTGCAGTCTTATGTTCACTATGATCGCCTGGAAAGCTAACAAATCCCCTTACATTCTTTTTTTTTTATGTCAAGCTGAATTATTTTAAATCCTTGTTAGTATTAAACTCTAAACCAAATTAATCTTAGAAGCTGTTTGCACAAAGATTATATAGAGTTTCACTAACTGATTTAAGAATGGATTCAGGTTGAGGTCCCAGTTTTGCTGGCTCATCTTCAGCTGCAGCCCTTGTGTTCCGCAGTGACTGAAGTACTAGCTGCTGCTTTCTGGAATAGAGACATAGTTCAGTGTGATCAGTGTTGTATGGTGGTTTAAGGAATGAAGACTGGTGATGACTTTTAAATGGGTTATATTTTGACCACAAGTATCCTATATCTAAGAAATGTGACAAAAACACATTCTGTCTCTAGTGACTACAGTCAGGGGTGACTTATTTCAGGAGAAGAGGATTTCAGAAGTGTGCAGCTTCACTACTTTTAGCAGAACAAGCCAGAGCTGAAGGGAGTATTTGGAATAAAATATATACAATTGTAAACGGTAGACCTCTGAGCTCAGACAGGTAAACGCCTTTGTTTTTAAGTCCATTTTTCAGGGCAAATATCATCTATACATAAAAAATAGGCCTGTTTCTGCAGGAAATTTAGATGTGCTTTTCATGGGAAAAAAACAAACAAAAACAAAACAAAACAAAAAAACCCCACTTTTATTCCAGCAAACTTGCTAACATGACAAAAAATTCAGGGGTATGAAATTATCTGAAACCAAGTAAAGCGAAACACTGAATTCAATTACAGGCAACAGCAATCTGGTGCCTGTCCCACTGAGGCATCTGCTGACCCATACATCTGGTTACTGTTCTCTGGCCTGAAAATGCATGTACTCCTTTACAGCTGTTGCCATAAGAATTTTCCTCTGGCATGAATCTAGAATGAAGTGCAAACGTGCACCTTTGGCTTCTTGCTGAGGTACCTTAAGAAATCTGGCTCTGAAATACAAAAAATGCTATTGTGACTTTAGCTCGGTTGCTGCTTCAGCTGCTTCAGCTCACTGTTATTTGCTCTATACATCCTGGTTTCGGAGTCAACTGCTGTCACTCCCCACACCTCACCTCCTTAAATACATAGTGAAGACCCTTGTCAGCATGGGAATAGGAAAGCTGTATTTGTGGTACTGCTTTCCAAAAGGTCTGCGAGGCAATGGTTGTGGACAGGCTGCTCATAACCTGACCCTGTGCACAGGGGCAGAGCTGGCTGCCCCGCTACAGCAGTCCATGGTATATTTTTAGGGACAGAAACTGCTTACTTTCCTGTTAAAGTGGGTATTAAGACATGCTTTGTGCTGTACCCTTTTTTTTTTTTTTTTTCAGTTTGCCCCTTTGCTTGGTACATGGTATGTGGCCAAGGCTGGGACGTGACACAAGTAGTGTTCAGTCCTTAGTAGTCTTAAGCAGAGTTGCCGACCCTACATCCTTTGATTTCTTCACCCTTCAAATTCTTCTGCTTCTTTAAATGCTGCTCAAAGTGATAGTAAGGTTTTTCCTTTTCTCCTAAAATACTTAACCAAAGCAAAGCTGAAACACTTTTCAGTAGAAATATTTGAAAGATCAAAAGCAGAAAACATTTGAATTTTCCCAGGTAGGCTTGGAAAAAAATAATCTGTTTCATATCGGTTTAAATAGATCTAAGGTATTTTGCCTCAATTAGTCCAATCAGAATATGTCATGTCAGTTCACTGTGCATCTGCATCCACTCAGCTTCCATGATCCGAAAGAGTTTCAGATTTTTACATCTTATATTGCTATTATATTCTGGGGTCATTTCCTTAGCTGGATTATATCTTCTGTCGTTCAGCATGAAGAGCCTCTGCTTCTGGCCACTGGGACTTGCTAGGTATCCAAGTACTGCAATATGTACCTGGAGGTGGAGGTGGTCTGGGTGCTGTCTTGCCGGGAGGATTAAATCCTGAGGCTCTGAGACTGATATTACCAGAACACATTGATGTGGTTATGGTTCAACATCGAGATAGACTTCCAAAAAAAAAGCTGTAGACACATTCAGTTTATTTTGTGTATGTGTCATATTCTCAGTCTGTAAATTCTATGTTTTGGGTTTTTGTCCTATTTCTGGGAAGTCCACAAAATAATAACTTAAAAAATCATTTTTTAAACTGTGCTATGTATTAGTAATCTTAATTAGTGTGTAAAAATGTAAGGTCAATACTTATGGTCACAAGCTTGATTTTAATAAGCATTCCATTCATTAAAATACGTTTCCTAAAGTGTATCTTTCTGTTTAGAAATATTGGAAGGGAAAGGGGAGGTAATTCGCTTGGCACTGATTAGCAGGTAATGTCAAACCATAATTCTGGCATGACCCACTTAAACTTGAGAGTCAGAGGTCCATTTGGATTTTCTCAATGTATTCTTCCAATTTATTTCCTTATGGTAAAAGTTGGCATTTATAGTTGCTGCCTGAGAGTAATGATTTACCAGATATTGTTGTGATTTCTTTGTGGTGCTTTACAGTTACATGACCAAACAGCAATGTTTCTTGCCTGTCCATGGCAGGCAGGCTGGAACTAGATGATCTTTGAGGTCCCTTCCAACCCAAGCCATTCTAAGATTCTATGATTTTATAGGCTTTCTAGCAGTTCTATGGCAAAACCTTTCTAGTTAAGAGATGTTTACTTATTTATTTTTTAATTGGAGTGTAGGATAGTCATTTTACAGCCTCTCTGGACTGTGCTGCTCTATATGAGTTCCATGTGCTTGCCCCTTCCAGGGCTCTCAAGATGAGGCAGGATCCAGGCCATCAGGAGGTGCAAACCCTCTATTTAGGGCTGTCTCAGAAGACTGAGTGAGTATTACAACATCTTGGATCAGTCTTACCTTCTCTAACTCCAGCAGAGTAAGCACTTTTTCTAGAGGACTATTTAGGGTGCCACTTCTTTATCTGGGATGCTAGATTATGAAACTGGTCATTTGCAGGCTTCACAAAGGCTCCGATAAAAGTCCTGCTGGACAGTGTTATAAGCAGCTTGTCTATATTCTGAATACCTAAGTTGGCCCTCACTGTGTTTTCTCCCAGAAACATGAGAAATGAGCTGGAGAGAGTTGAGCTGGCTGCCCTGCAGGGCAGGACGTCTCTGAGATGGCAGACCTGTGCTGCAGTGTGCCAAGATGTGGGGACTTAGCAGTTTGGAATGGTTATTGGAGATCAAAGAAACAAATTGTACTTTTCTGCCTCAGCTTTTTTTGTTACTCTCCATTGGTTTGGGTTTTACACCAGCCTGGGTTTGTCAAGGCTTCTTCCAGTTTCAGATTCTGCCCCTGAACTGTGAATCTAAAACTGCTAGCGTGCTTGCACAATGTACTTTCCTTTTCCCTTTCTTGGGTTATATGATGAGACTGATAAACCATTGAAGATTCCCTGCAGACGTTATGGCTGCCTCCCTGGGGAATGCAGTTTGACAGCCTGGTATGCACTGGACAGTGACTGCCTTTTTCCCTTTAAACTTTCCAACTCAACTCATCATCATCAGCTAACAGCCCTCCTTCATTAGCCTTGCTCAGATGCTAGTCTTGCTAGTCATCTCCTGGGGGGTTTATTTCAGTATGGAAGCAGAAAATGCATTTGAAATGGAGAAGGAGTTTCCAAAGCATTTGGTAGTCTAACACAAGGAGAGAGAGAGAGAAACAATCCCTGTGAACAGCCGTAAGGCTTAGACATACAGATAGACGTAGACAGATTTACCACGTTGGCATTAATACTTTCAATCTTTTTTGTAAAAAGAAAATATTGCCAAGATGCTAATGTATACACATGGTAGCAATATGTTCATGAGGAAGCGTAGTTAATTACTGGAGCTGGGCTGTATGGACTGTTACACAGATGGACTGTATGATACGCAGACACTCTTTAAGTATGCAGATTCCTACTGGAGTGGCACAGCTTAATGACTCACTTGGATTAAACTGCTACAACCTATTGTCTCAATAATCCAGGATTTAAGCATGCTGTAATTGTATGTATCATGCATGAAAGAGCAATTTATAGCTGTGGAAAGTTTAAATGCTTCTGATAGCTACTCGGTTTTCTGTTTTCTTTATGCCCGAGAGCCCAAGTATGAGTCTCAGATGTGTTCATTTGTTGCACACAAAGGCTGATTCCTTTCCATACTTTACTCCTGCAAGCTAAAACTAACTCTGCAGAAGTACATGAGAGGGGAGACAGCTTGGGTCTCTGCAGCAATAAGATACTGCTTGTCAGTGGGGTCTGCTCAGTGTCTTGCACTGCAGGTTGCCACACATGAGCCTTGCTTGTTTTCGTTCTCTGTCACAGAATGATTTGGGATAATAGGCAGACCCCATCTGTTCCCATTTTAGGATGCTTTGCTTTCTTTTTAAAAATCTGCCCATAAATAAACACACAGAGAAAAATACTGGGGTGTGAAGCGTACACCATGGGGTTAGCAAAAATGTCCCTGTTTATATCGCTCCCAGCACTGACATGCTCAGCTATCATAGCATATATCATTCCGCATCACCTATGCAACTCCATCAAGCCTAAATTTTAGGATTACTGGAAGGGCTGGGTGAGTGAAAACTTAACCTTCCCCAGGAACTGCTCCCATCCTTTCAGGTTAGCTCCGGGCACATCTATGGATGCAGTGTTGTGCTGTGACGAGACCACACACTTTGTGTGAGTGGTGGACAGGTTATGGAGCTGGTGCATGGGGCTGAAGGTGTGTTAGATACCTCCTGGCATGCACACAGCTGGGAAGGTGGAATTGCTTTCACTGCACTTGAGGGCAGATGCTGCTTCATGCTTAGTTTTGGCTGAGAGGTGTCTTCCTGGGATAAGGGGACAGTCCTCCATAGTGCATTGACAGCAAAAAGAGTATTTGTAGCTGTCTGCATGCCTGTCACGTTTCCTCTGCCCTGTGGTGTTTTAGGGTTTTCCTTATCCTGAGGTGTGGCTGATGATTGCGAAGAAGCTGTCTGATACCGCTCCTATGGCAGCCAGACCACTCCGGTCAGATTAGCATTCCCTGCAAGCACTGTGGAATGGGAGGCTGTGAACCCAGCCCTGTGTGAGTGATTGTACATTGGTATTACCTAATTCTTAGAGTATTAAGGTAATTAGGAAACATGAGACTTCATAAAAATAGACAGCTCGTTGTACTGAGAGTATCAAAGGCGTTTCTTCTCCCATGTCAATTTGAACAGTGCTCTTGGCTACTACATTACAGTAATCAGCTTAGCTAAATTTGTTTTGCATGTCTGATGTTAACGAATGGCTGGTTGTTATTCTTTTAGGGTGAAATTCACTGCATCTGCATAAAACAGAGAAGTTAGCAGTCAAAAACAGAGAAGTTAGCAGTCAGACTCCAGAAGCTGCAAGGCAAAGGGGCCTGGGGGGTGAAATCCACACTTACAGCAAGGGTGGGGCTGCAGGAGAGCACCCCACAGTGCTCTCTTGGGGCTGGTGTAGCAGCCGCTTCTGTCACATCCAGGCATGATGACCTTTGGGGTCTGCACAAATGCAGACAGTGTCTCCATTAGACCTTTGAAATAATTCCTGTGTGATTACAGGAAGGGTGAAGGTGCAGTGGTTGTGTATTATGGTGCCTAGGTGAGCGTGCCTCTTCCCTTTCCCTCCAGGGTGGGTCTAACAGTATGTGGGTCTTCCACTGTTGTCACTTATGGGTGTTTTCCAAATGTGGTAAGATGAAGAAATTATGGAAAAGTGAAGCCTCTGGTTAGAAATGCACTTCAACTGGATTCAGACAGTTCACATAAGATGGAATTGTAGAAAGGCTGTTTTTTTTCAGATGCTTTTCTAGTTGATCCAATTTATAATTTGTCCCTGCAAACATACCATTTCTAATGGGTTCCATATGCCTCTAAGCCTTCCTGTTATTTCCTACTTTAAGGATTGCTCTGTTCAGCAAGAAGTCTGCCACTCTGCAGCTTGTGTAAGTTTTACCTAAAAAAAAAAAAAAAAAAAAAAAATTGGAAGAGGGCCTAGGACTTGGATGCCACTTTTACAGTCCTTCTTCATAGCTAGCCTCAACTTCCTTTCTAATGCTGCTGATGGCAACACACAGAATCTGTTCAGAACATCTATGCTATTTAAAGGAGGGAGGCTGGGATGTTTTGGCAGCCAGAATTGTCCATGTTAATAAAAATACAGCCTGAGGAACTCAAGGTGTCCACTTGCTGCTGCTAGTGTAGTGCTTGCTAACCCAGAACATATCGTTTTCTTAATGTGTAATTAAAATGATTTTTTTTTTTTTTTTAATTTTAACACTGAGTCTTTAAAATGCTGTCATACTGAATTATCCTGGTTCCAAAGAATGGCTCTGTAAATACTCCTCTTGGCTGCTTTTTATGGTCTGTGAATATGGGGGGTTTTGACAGCTCATTGCTACTTTACTGCCTGCACATTTCCCCATCTATTCCTTATTTTGCTGCTGTTCCCTCCTCCTTACATTAATCCATCCTCCTTTAACATCGTAAGGCAATGTTACACCATGCCAAGGTCACTCCTTGGCCAGCAAGGTTTTGCCACTCTGGACAGTCACATCTTAATGCTGAGCATGCCAGTTTTGTTTTATTGTTCCTCAACAGGAGATTACCAGGCAAAATATTGCTGCCTGCTGAGCAGCAATTTCCTGTTTAAATGGAGGAATCATGCAAAGCCATACACCCTGACCAAGACTGAAGTCCTTTCCCTTCCATGCCCTTTTTGGTGTCTAACCAAAGAAGATTTCCTATTAAACTATCTGCAAAATTCCAAATTAATGCAATTAGCATTTAAGGTAGCTTGATGAGAAGAAAAAAAGCAGGAGCCAAACTGCCTTTGGCACTTTGTGTCTTATGTGACCTCTCTTCCTCCATCCTCTCATACTGTTTGAAAGAAACACCCCTACTCAAGGCAACTACATAAGTTTATGATGGAAAAATTCAGTTGTATGTTAACATGTGAATTGCTATTTTTGATTTGTATGAGACTAGTGCTGCAACTTGTAAAGTGACACACTAGTCATTTTACAAACATTTTGTGAGGGAGTCCCTGCCAACATAGAGCTTATGATCCCGACAGGCAAGATCAAATACGGGAGAAAGCAAATGTCACCTTTATTTTATGTCTGAGCAAAACGAGGCCCTGAGAGTTTTAAAGTTACATGCAGACTCAGTGAGAGATGCACAGATAGAACTCCACCTCCCGAGTCCTGGAACAATACATTACTCCTAAAATACCATATAAACTTCTCAAATTAAAATCCTTACAGAAAGTAGAAGTTTGAACAGGAGTTAGCTTTAAGTGACTTGTAATTCCAAGAAAGACACCTACTAAGGAGACATTCAAAATCAAGTTAGTCTGCTGAGGAGGATAGTTCTTAATTAAAATAGAGCACTCTTGATTGGATTCAGTGAACCTAGTTCTTACTGCATTTGTAAATCGTATATTCTGAAATAACCAAATTGTACAAGCCTAATTCTCTCTAGAGCAGGGTGAGCTTTCTATCTCTTTAAATTCATTGTCTGGTAGCTGGGACATTAATGAGAGATAGAAGAAAGTTATACTCTTTCAAAGAAAGCATCTTCTGCCCATGCAAACCCAAGGATATGATTTAGTTTGACAAAGGAGAATCTAAGTTTCTAAGAGTTAGTTATGAAAGCACTTTACCATAGGGGTGTAGAAGGTGTTTCTTTGACCTGATTTGTATTCAGAGGGGGGCAGTAAATGAGCTAATTGTATACTTTGCCAAATTATGGCAATTTGTTTGTCAGAGGACTAGAGAATTATCTGACTGTTATAAAATGGATGAGAGGGAAGCCATTTTTATTTTAAAAGCTGTCCAGAGATTCATATTTATAAATCCCATCCTATATAATAGCTATTTGACATCAACAAGGGTGTGATAGTATCAACAAGTGACAAATTAGTACTGGAATATAATGTGTTAAATCTTGCATGACCATCACTGACTAATGAGGACTGACCTTTGCAGCAATATACACAGTCAGTTTATTAAAACAGGGACAGAGCAATCTCTAGGCCTTTGGTCAATCTAGGTTGCTTGGGGCCGAGGAATTTCCATTTAAAATATCTCTTCAGGTGATAAAGACTGATTCAATAGAGATCAGCTAATAAAGAAAGTGCTGGAAGCTACTATTAAATTCTAGCTTCTGTCAGCTTAACAGCAAAAACTTTTAATGAGGAAACCATTAAAGTTGACCTAATGAATCAGAAATGCTTTTCCTTGCTGGCTAATTATAGAGTGCCTAGAATATCTTTCGACATATGTAATTTAGAAAATACTGATCTACTGAGTCCCCCTGTTCTCGAAGGAAACCTGTTGCATAGCAGGAAACTGGAAAACACATTCCTAGGAGGATGCGAGGTTTTGACCTGGAGTCGTGGATGAATCTTGGTGGTCAAATGCGCTGGGTGCAGAGGATCTGGAAACTGTTGAAATTAGTAGTTGATACATAAAAATACAGCTGTGTGTGAAGCCCCGTGGTTGCAGACAAACACAGTAGATAACATAATAGATAAGAATGATTGGTGCATGCATCTGTTCTGGAAAAGACTGTTACACAGTCAGTAAAGTGGAAAATAATATATCCTGTTTACAACTGCAGCATGAGGTAAGGCATGGAAGGATGCCACTGAAAATGGTACATGCAATTTGCTTAAAGTCTTCTTCTATTAGCAATAAACTATGTTAGCGAAATTATTTATCTTTTTGTCCCAGGGAAAGTTGGTCAGTTTATGCGTGTAAGAACCCAGCTAAGAAACAATTTCCACCAGTGTTGTGACTACTTCTCCTTTCCATGAACTCTTAATTTCTGAATAGCGAGGAAGGTAAAAGGAGGAGTTAATTGTGTATGGTAGATGTGAAGCATAGAGAAATGAAATCCTTTATGAAATGACGCAATGGAAATATCCATTTTAGCTAGAAATAGAAAGTCTTTGGAAATCTTAGTATCGAAACTGAACTGCAGCTGCAGTCTGTGTGCGGTGGAGTGGTTTATGATAATTGTCATCTTCCTCTATTTTCAGATGAAACTTCATTTGTTTCTGCATCCAATCTGGATTTTTCCCTTCAATCTCTTGTCTGTGGAGCTCTGACACATAAAAATCTTGTTGGGAACCTTCTTTCCCAGCCTGTGTGCAGACATTTGCTGTTCAAAGCTCTGTGTGTCATCTTTGCTGCCCTCTTTCAGCAATCCTTTCCTTAAACTGCAGACTTTGCCCTGTAGAAGACAAGGGGATGAAACACTGCTCTTTAGGACTGACATGTCAGGATGTCTTGCGTCCTTGCCTTTTGTATCCCAGTTTCTAATTTTTGGCAGGCTCCTGTCCATCTGATTACATTCCTGCCCTCAGCCTTTAGTCTGTGTTGTCCGACTTGTGCTTGGTATCCTCTGTGCTTTTGAATTGTTGCATGATTCTGCAGTCACTTTTCAATCATTCAGATCTCCCCAGTCTCTGAGTACATGATGCTGAGTTATGGTGGTCTCAAGTTTCCTTTTTGCCTGTTATTTCCTTATCCATTTTCATTTGGAAAAAGAGAATGAGAACTAGGGAGAGGAGAGAGGAATGTTTTCAGGATATTCAAAATCTTAACCCCGTTAGACAAATCGAAGGTGCTTGTTTTCTTATGTGACATATCATAATGTGGTTCACAGTAAAAGTCACAGCACAGTTCATGCAAGTTGGCAGTTTAAGAGAAAACCCAGATATGCAACATGTTGGAAATAAAGACCCCTGTGTCTCCAGCATGCACAGCTCTAAACTGCCTTGCTTTGTGGTTAAGAAACAAAGCCTTAAGTTAAAAAGTGAAAACTGCACAAGTTGTGGGTACAAAGTAAGTGAGATGAGGTGGAAAGGGCACTACAACTTTAAACTGCATCAAAGTATAAGAAAATGTTTGGAAAAAACCCCCGATTTCAATAGAATTCTAAAATCACATTGGAAGATCTTTAACATCTTTAAGAGAATGAAACAAAGTAACTTCTTGCCTGGTTTCCCATTGATTACTGCGGTTTTAACCCTTAGCAGGGGATCCTAGGAGGCAGGAATTATTCTCTATTAAGAGTAACAAATTTGTTCAATTCTTTTTGTGGAATAAATGAGATTTGTCCCAGGATTTTCTTTAAAAATTTTTCAAAGTTGGTCTCAAGCCAGCTAAACTGAGTGATGCTGTTGTATGTTTCGGTGAAGTCCTGAAGGGGTGATGGTGTTGGAGTTAAGGCTTAAATCCTATATTTTCTGTAGGACTGAGTGGGATGGATGCTGGTTCCAATATTCTGTTGGTGCTGGCATTCCCCATGGGATGGGAGGTGCTGTGGCCTGTCCTCCGCAGGGGCTCATCATACCCCACAGATATCCAAAGGAGGACTTCTTGCAGAAGTGATGGGTAGAGGTGGAGAGCTTTGTGCCAAGGTCACTGCAGAATCCAGGCCAGTGGTGTGGCATGAGCAGTGCTGTAAGTGGAAACAACTTTTGTGTAAGTCTAGTGTTGAATGGCTGTATTGCAGTGTGGTTGTATAGAATATTTGCATCAGCTGGGCGTTGTTAGTGCCTACTGCTGGCTGTAGCAGGGCTCGCCTTGCAGCCTCATTGATCTAGCCATGAATGTAGGTGCAAGCGTCGGTCCTCCGCCCCATTGCAGCAGAGCTGGTGACTGTGTTATCTTCCCTGGGGTCAGCAGCTTGCCAGACAATATTTGCCCATCTCTAGCCAGGTCCTGATCTGCTTTGCCAGGCTGCCATTTGTAAACCAGATACTCCTTCATGTGCTAGGCCTGCAGATGGTTGGCCTTGTTGCTGTTGATGCTAAGATGCAGCTAGGGAATTAATAAACTTTATTAAGACCAGGTCTTTTTTAAAAGATATGCTTAATGCCTGCAGCACAACAGCTTTTCTCCTGCTCTGGCAGATGCTTAGATGTTAGTGTCTGTGGCTACCAGGCTAGAGTAACAGACTGCTCTTCTAGGCCCTGGCTGCTGGTGGATGGGGAGTGGAGTAGGCTGGGTCTGTCTCACACCCCTGTACAAGGGCTGATCAGCCAGGTGTGAGACTGGTCTTCTGCGACCCCCTGGGCCAGAACTGCTGAAGGGAGCTGTGAAGGAGGGAGATGAGGCTCTGTCTTTATATTAAGGTAGGAGCCAGCACAAAGTAACTCAGGTGGTAGTCCTGTGTCATTTTCACTCAAGTCTTGGCATTACAGTGGAAAAGATCTAGCTGTACTGAATTTTATTGTTTTCTTCATGCTCGGAATGCCGCGTACCCAAAAGAAAAATCTTTACCATCCGCTCTAAAGAATTTGAATGTTTCTAACTTGGGAAACTCTTCCTTTGTTCTGTGTTTTAAGCCTTGAGGATTTTGCGTGTTGTGAGCTTCTTTGTTAGTAACTTCCTTACATAATTGCATAATTCCAGAAGCTTTAAATGTCACAAGGTTTCACAACAATATTGCAAATCTTTTCATGTGGGGTTCAACTCTGAGGCAAATCTGCAGTGTGCTATTTTAGAAGCAACTTCTGTCTAGCCTTTCTGCGTGTTATTTGAATTTTAAGTGAATACATAATTGCATGTAGAACTATTAAGAAGATTTATTGTTCTGTGCATTTCCTGTGTATTTAACATCCCAGAATTTTGCACTGGGCCTTCTGTCATTGTTTATTTACTTAGGGTTGGTTTTAGGCTACAGGCATTGATAATTTTATGACTGAGCATTCCTAACAGATGGCTTTATGGGCTGTAACAGTCACCAAAGAGCAGTGCCAGGGAGCAAAGTTAAACAGTGTATAGTACAAACAGTTGTGTGCAGGTTTGCTGTAGGTCACAGAAATACCTCATTTATTGAATACACTTCTGTAAAGCAGGGTTAGAAACACCAGCAAAGAATGGAGCCAAAGGAGCTCTGTGTAATGGTAGTGGTATATCATTGTGACTTAGAGAAGTAATTGGTACCAGCCAAAGGGGCCCCCCTCCATCCCCATTCTCCCTTTTCGAGTGGCTTACTAGAAAAGGCCTATAGATTCATGGCTGTTATGAGTTAGCATGTGTGTTTGCAGACAGTATACGTTCTGTTACACCAGAAAATAGAGCTGCTTATTGACTTCTGGGGGACTGTGCAAAAAGGAATGGAGCACATCCAGTAGAAAGCAGTGTGACTCACTTGTGGTGAAAGTCAGTGGGTCCACCGATGCTAGACTTGTCCGGAGTCCAGTTAATCTGCAGACAGTACATCATGGTACCAGGTCAGTAGTATTCTCTTGCATCTGTTCAGTGTTAAATTTATGTTCCTGCATACCCTGGGGAAGAATCCAGGTCTGCAGGCCAGTGAAAGCTGTGTGTGACATTTACCAACATCTTCAGATAACTGTTCTTAAAGAAAACTTATGTACATTCACATGCAAAAAGAACGTTTCAGCCTTATAATCTATAAATTTTTCTTGGGCATAAGCCTAACTCTTCTGGTGGAACTCAAAGGTCTTGTGACTTGTGGGTGGCTTGTGATATTCCAAATCGGGCACTTATCATTGATCCTACAGAAGTAGTGCCAAGGTTTACCTTATCTTGACTAGACTAGATTACATTTAGCTGCATCTCAATAACTTCCAGAAATTACACATGTTGCATCTCCATTTATGAAGAGACAGCTTGCAGCATGATTAGATTATTGTCCACCCTTTTAATGACTGTAGAGGTCACAGGAGGCAGAAGAAAAGTCACTGGGCCTCCTAGAGATCTTGACTGGCTTAGTAATCTTGGTATGAGTTCATCATCTGTTGGTGCTTTTCAAATTACCACAGTCAAAAGAGAGAAAAAGAGGGAAAGTGAAGAAATAAACTGCCATCTAATTTCTTCAGGTTTAACTTTTCTGATTTGTTCTATAAGCAATACACTGAGGATGACTCTTAAAGATGTGTAGCATGATTAGAACATGAAAATAAAGGCTGATTCTTTTGAAAGTACTATCATACTAAAATCAAGTGATTTTTACAGTTCTCAAATTGTGCAGCCTTTGGAACATTGTTCTTTTTTTATTCATTTGGGCCAAAAGAGGATCAATTTTCTGAGTAATTCTTATTGACCAGGGCGCATATATGAATTTTATATAAGGGAGAGGGAAATTAACCTCCTCTTATTTGATATCTAACCTCCTCTTATTTGGTATCTGTGATCTCATGTGAGGGACAGAGAAGTCTGATTGCATAGTTCAAGCTGCTGTATGTTTGAAATAGCTAGTTCTGTTTATGAGAGAGATTTTTTTCTCCTTTCCTTTAGTAAGTGGAGTACAGTAAATCTGAGCACTGATATTAAGTTGTAGATATAAGTATGTATAGGAATGCACAAGTAAGAAAGTGCTTAATGATTTGCCATCAATGCAGGGGCTAAATTTAACTTTTCATATTTCACTGTAAGCCTAACTATCACCAGGCTTTAGTGGTTCCTCCTTCATCTGGTGACATGACCTCTTCTGAACTATTGAAAAAGATACCTTTTCCCTGCAGTAGTCTAGTTTAATAACATCAGTCAGTATGAAACAGATTCAAATAAGATTCCTGGGTCTTCAGTGCAGTGTAAATGATGATTATGTCAGGAATCTGGGAGGTGATTTCTGTGCAGATGCCAACAGAAGGCAAACCATAGCCCTAAAGTAGGTTTTGAGAAACTGGTAAAAACATGTCATTTAAACTGTAGAGTTGCTCAGGACTGGAAGGACAAACACAGCTTGTGTTTGTCTTAATGAAGTCACAGTGTGTCCAAGTGTGCTGCTGGAAAAACAAATGCTCAAAATGCATAGTCAGTCTTGCAAAGTGTAGAATGGTGGTGGTGAAGACCTGGCAGTGGGAGTATCATTGATCTTGGATTATTAGCAAGAGAAGGCAGTTAGTGGCAGTGATACACAGCGGTTTCTTGTAAAAAAATATTCTGATTGTTCTAGGAAGTACGACATGATCTATGTCAAGAGGAAGTACTGCACAATCTGCTACCAGACGGTTTACTGCAGAACTAGACGTGTTCTCTGTCCTCACTTGATAGTGAATGAGCTGATGAAAGCGTGCGTTTTGCTACTGTTGGGAGCACTTAAAACTTCTTACCTTGTGTCCCTCAGTATTTCGGGGTGTCTGAAGCTTGGCCAGCTATTTCATGAGAGGTTTCAGTTTCCCATGGAAGCAAGCCATGAAAGTTTTAAACTTTTAGTTGTTTTCCTTAAAAGGTTTTGGTGTCCTTCAGGGAAAGCATCTAGGGTTTGTAAATTAGCTACTTAGTAATTTATGGTTGAATGGTACCTGCTTTTGAATCTGCTCTGTTTTTTTTTTTTTTTTCCTTGTGAAAGCAAGTGGCAGAGTTGTTAAATAAAGAACATTAGCAATCCTAACGGGTCAGCTCTGATAGATATTCGTATCAAAAAGTGCTCTGATCATTTGGGATGAAAGGTAAGAGGACTGCTTTCACTGGAAGTCCTTTCCATGTCGCGTATTAGTTTCTGCAGATTCTGATGGACTCCTCAGAATATACATGGCTGGTTATGTATTTAGCCTCCAATTTTCTACCTCTCTCCCTAAGCTGTCTTCAATGAGGACATTTTCCAGTACTCATTAGTGGCATTCCATGTCATGTAGCTATACTTGCTGCATACCATGTGTATTGGATGATAAGGTCCTCTTTACTTTCTCTCTAGGTTAG
Organism: Alectura lathami; assembly: GCA_013399715.1. NCBI lineage: Eukaryota > Metazoa > Chordata > Aves > Galliformes > Megapodiidae > Alectura > Alectura lathami. Next base: position 298,707 of record VXAV01003020.1, on the reverse strand, counting down.
ATACTCAGAAGACACTTTTATCTTCCATTTTTAACCTGCAGCTGTGTGGGCCTTTTTAATAATCTTATGTCTGAATTAAAAAGCCTGAGAGAGGGGGGAGAGATGCTTATAACAAGGAAACGTTTAGCTGACGTCTGCAAGGTAAATGTAAACATGAATAGTAGTGCTACACATATGCGTTTCTAGTACAAACAGCTCAACTTGCAGTATGACAGTTAGCATGAATATAAAATATTAATGCCTGCTCAAGTATGCAATGATGAGCTCAAAGAACATCAGTCTTTCACGAGCTTGTCAGTGTATTATTCATGCTCTGTACAGTTGAAATCTTTAGACAGTATTTTTAATGTGCACATTATATACTCAGAAATATGTCTTATTTATACCTAATTTTTGTGAGATTTGCATGAAAAATGTTGCTGACTCTCACCTTGTGTGCTATGCATGAGAATTTTTAAAAAATCCAATCCTCTCTTTGGGTACTAGCATTTTAATTTAGATTAAGCCTTTTTCTTTTTCTTTTTCTTTCTCTTTTTCTTTCTCTTTTTCTTTTTCTTTTTCTTTTTCTTTTTCTTTTTCTTTTTCTTTTTCTTTTTCTTTTTCTTTTTCTTTTTCTTTTTCTTTTTCTTTTTCTTTTTCTTTTTCTTTTCCTTTTCCTTTTCCTTTTCCTTTTCCTTTTCCTTTTCCTTTTCCTTTTTCCTTTTTCCTTTTTCCTTTTTCCTTTTTCCTTTTTCCTTTTTCCTTTTCCTTTTCCTTTTCCTTTTCCTTTTTTTTTAAAATGTTCTCCTGCAAAGGTGTTTTTAAGTGAGTCTAATGCAAACTGTTAGTGTGAGATGACAATGTTGTGATATTATAGAAGTTACAAATAATGTTAATTACTCTTGCTATTATTTTCACAAAATTACCTGGGACTATTTATGTACAAAGCAGATCAGAACCTCAGCTAGGTCTGCACAGCTCCAATGACTCAGTATTGCTCAGACAACTTCCTTTTGGCCACTGAGCACAAACAAAGCAATTTTTATCCAGTTAAAATATGGAAATGAGGTGTCTGAAAACACTGTTGAATGCAGGTGCATATTTCTCCCATTCTCCCATAGATGTTTGAACTTGTTGGATAACTTCAACAGGTTCAATAGGAACTTGCAAAATACTGAATTCTTATGAAAAACAAGTACAATGTTTAGCTTCAAATAAAAATGCTATGAACCCCTGCCACCAACAAAGATGGTAAATAGTTTGCTTTGTCCAGTCACTGACTGCTAGCATCCAGCTGACTGTTTGGGTAGCACACAGTGCTTAGCCTCCTGTCCTGGTCATGTCAGCGGAGTTCAGGGCAGATGACAGCTTAAAACAACTCATCTGAAGTGGAAGTTGAATAAAAATAAGTTCCTGGTGGTGAAATAGAAGTGAAAGGGATCTCAGACTGTTATCTTAGTTAAATTCAGTTAAAAAAACAAACAAACAAAAAAAAAACAGTTGACCATGAGAAAGAAATGAATCAAAAATAAGGCATATTTCATTTCACTTCTCATGGAACTGTTATGTGGGTACCCTTCCTACCTTTTCCACATTCTGGCTTTATCTTCCAATGGTTTCTTACATCATGGTTGGGAATTAGTGTAGTCACAAAAAGCCTGATGCCAGTGAAATGAAATGCAGACCCCATACTGAATTCTGAAGTGCCATGATTCCATCACTTGTCTTTCACCATGTTTGCACAAGGCTTCACTCCATGGGGCTCTGATTTTTAACTGAGGCTTCCAGATACTTGATTAATGCATATTATTTTTCACTACTGTCTTATGGAAAAAAATTTAAGGAAGAGGATTTAAAGATAGTTACATCTGTGTAAATAGTCGTAATTACAAAGAACAGCTTCACTTTCAGAGGTGCTCAGAACTCTCCTGTTCTACATGGTGCCAAAGCCATAAAAGCCAAACAGTTCTTAGGGGCTGAAATAGGGATTTTTTTTTTTTTTCTGAGATTCTTTCAAGGTATAAGCCAAAAAAATTTCCATGTTTTTTCTCCAAACACTTACTATCTCACGCCCAGTTGAGTTTGCATAGTAAACAGGCAGAAATCAATGTCTAACTCGCACTGTTGTCCAAGATAAATTTTTATGTATACTCATTCTTTATTGATCTTTATTCACTGTTAAATCCTCTATGCAGTTTTGATACAGCAATAAACACTGTTTACTAATGGCTTTTCATATATGAACTGCAATATTGTAGAACGTTACCATGATAAATAAATTGCAAAGTGAACTTTGCAACTCTTCTCCAGGCTTGAAAAGCCCCAACTCTCTCATAGAATAGAATCATAGAATGGCTTGGGTTGGAAGGGACCTCAGTGATCATCTAGTTCCAACCCCCCTGCTGTGGACAGGGCTGCCAGCCACTAGCTCACTAGATCAAACTGCCCATCCAGCCTGGCCTTGAACACAGCCAGGGATGGGGCATCCATCTTAGCCTGCCTTCATAGGAGAGGTGCTCCAGCCCTCTGATCATCTTAGTGGCCCTCCTCTGGACCCGCTCCAACATCTCAATGTCCTTCTTGTGTTGGGGGCCCCAGAACTGGATGCAGCACTCCAGGTGGACTCTCACGAGAGCAGAGTAGAAGGGCAGGATCACCTCCCTTGCCCTGCTGGTCACACTTCTCTTGATGCAGACCAGGATGCGGTTGGCCTTCTGGGCTGCAAGCACACATTGTTGGCTCATGTTGAGTTTTCATCAACCAACACCCCCAAATGGCTGTTCTCCAGCCATTCTTCTCCCAACCTGTATTTGTGCTTGGCATTGCTCTGACCCAGGTGCAGGGCCTTGCACCTGGTCTTGTTGAACTTCATGCTGTTGGCATGGGCCCACCTTTCCAGCCTCTCCAGGTCCATCTGGATGGCCCCCCTTCCCTGCATGTCAATGGCACCACACAGCTTGGTGTTGTCCGCAAACTTGCTGAGGGTGCACTCAGTCCCAGTGTCCATGTTGCCAACAAAGATGTTAAAGAGCACTGGTCCCAGTACCGATCCCTGAGGGATGCCACTCGTCACTGGTCTCCATTAGGACATTTAGCCGTGGACCACAACTCTCTGGGTATGACCATCCAGCCAGTTCCTTATCCAGCGAGTGCTGGAGTCCATCAAACCCATGCTTTTCCAAATAGGAAATGGGATAAAAATGTATAATAGGTTTATCAAAGATAGCTTTTACCAGACTAACTTAATGACATTCCTTGATTAGAGGGCCAATTTCTAGATAAAAGAAATGAGGTAGAGTTCGTTGCATCATTCGATACAATGCCATGAGGACCGTTATCTAGAGTAGTAAGTGAAGGGAAAGCCTTTTATAAATTAAAAATGGAGGAGAAAGATTACTACACTGAGGAAAAACAGAGTATATTATAGAAGCAGCCTCCTGTTTACAACTTGGAAGACGATAGTTCTCAGGAAGAACCTGAGATCTGCAAGAGCCCTAGGTGGGCATGCTTGTTGATGGTCTTTATTTCCTTTTGAAAAGTAACGGTGCTTTCAGGATAGTTTCTTGAGTCTAGATTGTCATTGTGGTCAAACAGAAATGGAAAAATCTTTAAGGGCAATGAAAAACACGAGCATTTTTCATTGTCTAAGTGACTATCTTACTCCTGAGTAGTCAGTTCTGCCTTTTTTTCTCACAGCATTCAATATTTTAAAAATTAATTTTAAAAGAATAAAAAAAGCAATGATGGTTTAATTATTGTTCCTCACTACATAAAGCTGCACGCAGAATTGTTAGCATTTTTGTGTTTATTTTTTACAGCCCTTTCCTGTTAACATAAATACTTTCTTGTTAACATAAATATATAAATATTAAATGGTGTTATGTTTAGCTTAGTACTTTCACACTTTTGTTTGTAAAACATTATATAGTGTGGTGAACGATGCTTTGTAAGCTTGTTCTTTTGTCAGCACTTATATTGACTGATTTTATGAGTATTTTTTTTCTCTTTTTTTCCCCATGTTTTAAGAACTGTCTGTTTTAGAGAACTTAGTGATTTCTTTGATCTAGAAAGAAATTCACCAAAAGCTGGTCACATCACCTCAAAGGAAATATATGCTATAGTGGAAAGCAACTGAATTGCCCTTATTTACTCACCTGTTTATGCCACTGAAAATGTTCAGACTCCTGGAAGCTGCCTGAGATTAACCAGCAGGGCATTTTTGTGTAGGATGGGACTCCTGCGGGTGCAGATATGTTAACTCAAAATACTACATTTATCATGTCTTTCTTCCAACTAAAAATGCATGTTTGGAGTGGGAAGAGTAAAGCAGCCTTGGATTCTCAGTTGTGTCACATCAAAATTTCATATCAGTAGCTTTAAAGTAATTTTTTTTGGGTAGAATGTCACTTAGGATGCAGAGACCCATGATGTATCCAGACAGATCTGCAGTTTTATGCCTAAAAACTCAAAACGGCAAGCTGCCATTGCCATTGTGGACACATACATATCCTTTCTTGCGTATACTTAAATTTTCCAATTTGTCAGATTTACTGTTCTCAATTCCTTTCATATGGTATTATCTTACATTCCTTTGCATTTTAAGTAAACTAGTTATCTTGTACCTCAGTCACACCTCCTCCTTTCTCACTCCTCTACCTAGCTTCCGTGAGGGGGGTTCAGGGGAGGAGGGCTAGGCCCTGTCGTGGGACAATCTTTAATTAAGCCAAAACATCGGGCAGTGCAGGTACAACCCTGTTGACTACCAGAAAGCCCAGCAGCTATCCAAAACACTGAGAGGAAAAGAAAAAAAATATTTCCCACAGTAAAATGGGATTCATACAATGTCTAAAGACTTGGAAAAGGTCTGAGCAACATGATTAGGTTTTAGACTGGATGTGAATGTACTACTTGTTGAGTAGACTTGGATGACAGTAGAAACGTCAGTGTTAGCTTTATTTCACCTTGAAGTCCTTTCACACACTTGTCACTATTCAGCTTTTCCTGAGGGTTTGTGAGTTTCTTAGTTTCTTACATACAGTATCTTGTTGCATTTCAAGAAATAAACTTGCACTAAATCAAAATTGAGGAGTTGGTATGTGATATATCTCTCTGTCTAGGTCTGGTAAGATGTATGACAGGTGTGACGTATCCTGCATCAGAGCATGTTTACCAATAATTTAAATATGAGAGGATACGTGTTATTGATGCTATACTTTATAAGATTTACTCTAATGTACTTAAGAAGCAGGAAATCTTGTTTATATAGAGATATATCATAGACTATGAGAAAAAATGATGTTCTTGACATGCACTGAAATTTGTGCATTCCCTCAATCAGATGGGAACATTAGAACTATGATAAATCAGTGAGGTGTTCTTATAATTTTGATTTCTGGCTTATGTTATCTGCGAAAGCAGGTAGCAGAATGAAAAAAAAAATGAACAGGTGGTCTTTAATGAGATTAAAACATGATTTCAAGTGATTTCCCTTCTCTTATTTTCATGTACTTATTTCCCCTTCCTCCTAGTTCTTGTCCTCGTGCGTCAGCATGATAGCGCCAGTGTCCCTGCAGTGCTGCCCTCCCATTCCTGGCTATTACTTCTGTGTTGCACTGCTTCACCCACTGACAAAGTTCATTCTTTTTTGCTCTTCAAGGGCTGAGTTAAAAACAGGGAAAACAGGTTTTGTCATTTGTTGCCAGATTTGCTTTTATGGGCAAAATTTTTCTGTATGGGGTTATTAACCACAAATGCCAGCCTTTCAAGAGCAAGTTATTTCACAGTGGTTTTGTGCCTTGTGTCAAAGCTGTTTGCCTTTCCCCTTCTTCTGAGAGTGCTTTATTGTATTCCTCTTTATTTCTGAGGCTTTGAGGAATTGCACAATTGGGGCACAGTCTATGGCACAGACTTCTCAGTGTTGTTTCAGCTGTGTGGTTGCTGCTCCTCACTATATGGCAGTGGGGCAGATGGAAATCTGGGAGCATGCAAGCCACAGGAGGTGACAGGTTTCTCCCAGTAAAGCCAGACATGGACGCTGTGCAACCCCTCACAAGACATGCAACGGGAGAGCTGTTGGACTGAAGTAGAATCAGGAGGTAGTTGCTCCACAGCAGCTCACTGGATGTATTTTTTTCCTGGTTCTTACACACCTTATTACATGCTCTGATAGTGAACCAAGTTCTGGGCTCGCAGGTTTTAGTGAAAAGGTATAAAATCATTAAAGGTAGCCTTGAAGTGAGACAGGCACAGAAAATAACTTATTCTGTTTCTCGTTCTCTTAAAGGATTAAAGCAAAAATTATTCTTGCATCAGCGACCCCAACTGGAGTACTTCTTCCAGGCTTGGGACAGTCAGCACAAGAATGCTGTGGAGATCTTGGAACAGGTCCAGAGGAGAGCCACAAAGATGATCAGAGGGCTGGAGCACCTCCCCTGTGAAGAAAGGTTGAGGGAACTGGGCTTGTTTAGCTTGGAGAAGAGAAGGCTCTGTGGGAACATCGTTGCAGCCTTCCAGTACTTGAAGAGAGCTTATAAAGAGGAGGGGGAGTGATTTTATGTGAGTAGGTAGTGATAGGACCAAAGGGAATGGTTTTAAACTAAGAGAGGGGAGATTTATGTTAGATATTAAGTGGAAATTGTTCACTCAGAAGATGGTGAGGCGCTGGAACAGGCTGCCCTGAGAAGTTGTGGATGCCCCATGCCTGGAGGCATTCAAGGCCAGGCTGGATGGGGCCCTGAGCAGCCTGGTCTAGTGGCTGGCAACCCTGTTCACTGCAGAGGGGTTGGAACTCGGTGATCTTTAAGATCCTTTTTTGATTAGGCCATTTTATGATTCTATGAAATAGAGTGGTTCTGTCATTACCAAGCCACTGAGAGGATAAAATGTATTTCTTAATTGCAGACAACCTCTGCACAGGAGCTGGGGCTTGGCTTAGTCCCTACAGAGGTTCTAGCCTGTGTTGCAGCCCCCATCTCTCTGATGCATGGCAAAACTGTCCAGATGATGCAGTAAGTTTTGTTTGAGCTAGGGTGGTCTGAGAAGCAGAGGCACTAGGTCCCCACATTCTTCATTATTGGGTTCTGGGAATGTCTCATTCAAGCACTTCAGATTCAGAGGTGAAAGGCACATTTCCTATGGAAAGAACACACAAAGTTTTCTCTGCACTGAACCGTTGAAACAATTCTTACTGCTGTTGTTATGAAGCAGATCTCCCTTGTACACATGAAATCCAGATTGCTCAGTGAGATATGGCAGACTTAAATCCCTTAGAGGAGGGCAGACAGGTCTTTCTGGTGTTCCCTCAAAGTGGAATAAACAAGGACAATACAGCATCAAAGACCTCCTACAGTTTCAGAAAATAGATGCCTATATTCTAGTTGGTGGAATACTACAGGTAAGAATTACAAGGTATAGCAAATCCAACCTAATTAAATTACATTCTAATTCTAGTCTGATCTATTTCACTAATATCGATTTCACTTTGTATCCTATTTGAGCTTGCAATGGCAACTGAATTAAGCCAATGTACTTAATTTTGATGTCTGTCTGTTCAGAGAAAGAAGAATATACGCCTGGTGATTTTTCTTGTGCTATGATACTGCATCAGTCAAACACTGTATGTCTATGCAATTTAAGAGAAGAAAAATCAGAGATGATTCACAATAAAAATCTCAAAATAGCCTATTGAAGAGCTCATTAATTTAACAGCAACAATATATTGATTTCACACTGTAGGCAGAATTTAGATAAAGATGGCATTTTGAAATTGGTCAGAAATTACACCCTGTGTTGCTTAGGATTATCTGTTACTGTTATTATTCTTTTAAACAACTCTATATCTAGGTGTAATCTATAAGCATCTACTGTAATTTGTTTAACAATCCTGTCTCCTGGTAACAGTGCTCAGAAAATTGTCTGGTAGGTAGTGGGAACTGTAAAAATTAGTTGGCTGAGCATTGAAACAAAGAGTGTTTATAATTATTAGATGAACATGCAAGATTAAATATCATGAAATCGAGGATACTTTGGATTAGGATGAGCGGAAACAACTTTTGGGAAGAGTAAATTCACTGAAGAGAAGTTTTGCAGCTCAGACTTGGGCCAAATTGGAATAAATTACTTCTGTTACAAGAAAAAAAAATAATAATAATGCTTAGTTTCAACACTTACAATGAATAATTTTAGTTCTGTTTTGAAGATGTTTTTATGTAGAAAACTTCAGGGCTAATAAGTTAAATTTGGGGCTATATAAATTTTGGGGGACAAACTAGGAAAAAGAAAGATGTCTGGCTTAAGGTCACCTTGAAGCATTTTTTTTTTTCCTTCTTCTCTTGTAAGTTCTAGCACTGAACAAAAAATCCATTATTCACCCAGTGGCTGCCAGGCTCTGAACTGATTGGATATTTATGATTAACATGAAGAACATCCAGTGTTTTACCCCGCGGGCTCCAGGACGCTTTCTGGAACTTCCAGCTGGGGAGCCTTTAAAGGGAGTGACTCCTGGGAGCAGAGTATGTGATTTTTGACTCCCAAGTTTTGCACATTGGTGAAAGCTAGAGACTCTATTTGAGAAAGCTCAATCACACGGTTTTGGTTTTCCTAGGAACATTGGGCTCTGGAGGAGAGTCTTACACATGACTTTGCTGCAGGTAGGCTGTGAAGGATGGAGATGAAGGCAGGATGCTGACAGGCACAAACTGCACCACTTTGCAGCCAGATCTGTGCTATATGGGCATGATTCATCATCTGAAAATACAGAGGAATTGTATGTTTTACTTATGCAGACTCAGGTCTATTAGTGCAGTGCTGAACTGAAAGTCAAAGAATCCACTCAAATACTTAGAATTTAAATATTCATGAAACTTAATTAACTAGTCACAGGGCATCTACGAACAGGTATGCATGGCTTTTGCAGAGGTCTTTTTTATTGTTTGAAGGGAATGAGCAGCAACACCCCAAGGCTTCAAATTTCACATTTGCCTTTTTTATAAAGTAGTAAAATTTTGCATGTTTTAATGCAGGTGGGTGACTAATTGATATCAATGTGTGAGGGGCAGGCAGCTCATCTGAAGACCGCCCTGGGTTGTTTGAATTTGCCTCTGCTGTTGACAGCCGTAGCTATAACTAATTAAGGTTACTGTCAAATGCTCAGTTTCTGTAGCACAGGTGGAGCTGTGAACATCTGTATACATACAGAATACATGTTGCAGCCTCATTTATACAGCTTTTAATCCCAGTCTTTTTTCCCTTAATTTTAAGACTGATTGGGAGCACTTTGGGTACTATTGTTCTCATTATGGATTGAGTTTGCCCTTCAATCTTCATAGATTCTATTCTCTCCCTTATGTCTCATGGGTTGTGGACACACAACTTTTTTGATAGGGACATAATCCTTTTGTGCTAATTTGATATCTGACATTCAGGAAATGACCCTGCTGCAACAAAGATGGTGATTGCTTTTTACTAATTAAAATATACCCTGACATGGAGTATTAGGCCAGCTTTTTATGTTAGCATCCTAGAAGTATCTGTCAGTCAATGCAAATTTTGTAACTGGAAAAGGCAGGACTTGAATAAACTGGTATGTGAATTCAGGCAATTAATTTTCAATTTTTCTGAGAGAAAATAGGCAGGGAGTCTTTGATCTTTGTCATTTTCCAAGAGGAAGACCCTGAGCAGTGTGCACTCATTTATTTTATGGTATCCTTAGCCTCTGCAAGTGTTAGCTTGTGCAAATTAAACAATTCATCGGAATTTCCTGAAAAAAAAAATCTCTGTATTAAAGTGTTTTCTTCCCCTGCTCACCGAGTTCCTTAATTTCCTAATTTCACACTGCTTGTCCTGCCCTGAAAGTCCTTCTCCTGCAGTGACAGCAGCCCTGAGTTCTTCAGTGCTTCTGAGCAGTGGGCTCCGGCATACTGATGGCCTGCTTAGTTGTTCCTAGCGCTACCTCGGGTGATGGATATGTAAGATGAGACCAACAGCCTCACTGTCTGGAGCCATCAGCTTTCTCCCTGACAGGCTTCCTGTGTGGTAGTTGAGCTAATTTAGGCCAGCCAAGGATTACCATTTCTGTTCACCCCAACAAGTGATTCGAGGCTGTTATTTAGGAATTTCTGAGCACAGTGATTCTATTTGGAGAGGAGCAAGTGCCGCTGCATTCTTGCCCTTTCTTATCATTACCATGACAGAGAGAGAGACAGACACGCAATATGTTGTCCTAGAATTCACGCTGTTACTAAGCCTCTCATGTCACTTGGAAACCCAAATCCTTCACATGACATCTGGTATGTAATAAACACTTCAAAATCATTCAGAAATGGCAGTGACTACAGCACATTTATTATAATTTTTGTGTTTTACTGAAGAAGGCAAAGCTTTCTATCTAACAAAGTTTTCATGCAAATCGAGTTTTTTTTTTGTTGTTGTTGTTGTTTGGTTGGTTTTTTAATGCCTCATCAGAAAGATGCAAGTTTAGAAGTTCCAGCTTTGCATTGTGGATCAACGTTACCAGCAAGCCCATTTCCTCTTGGGAGGGAATATACATTGAGTCTAGATGTGAGCAGAGTTTCCATGAATCACAGCCTCTGCTTTGTCCTGTGGCTGGATCTCAGGCTCTTCCTTCTTTGTTCACTGACAGAGCAATCCATGTGCTAGAACTAGCTTTGCACCTTTTTACATATATTTGTCTGTTGAACACAAGCTTTTGTAATAACTTTCAACTGTGTTGTCTTAGCCCATGTCTTGTAGACATAGGTGAATTTTGAATGCTTGTTTTCCAGTGTTTCTTTTAAAGATATACTTCATGAAACAAGAATATCTTTATGATAATTACTGTGAGTAAACACACTAAGGGCTTTAATGTGTTATACAAATGTGGTCCAAAGTGTGGTAGGCTGGAAATATAGTCAGAGGATTTTAAATGGTGGTGTATTTATTCAAGATGGCAGCGTTATTTGTGTTGCTGGATTGCAATACATATTTTAAAATGAAAAATCTGTTTCCTTGGGACTACTTTCACCAGAAGTGCTTTATGCATGGGCCTATGAGAGTCTCGGCCCATTTTCAAAGAGAATTTGCTGCAAGTGGTAAGGTAAATTGTTGTTTAAGGCAAAGACCTGGGAAAATACACATAAGTTTATGTACCAAGTCTTGTGAATGCAAAGAAAGTAAACATGCACAAGGCTTGGTTAATGGCCTGCCAAACAGTGCCATCAACATGAGGAAATTTGTGCAATGAGAGAAAAATTTGTATCACTTTGCTGGCTGAATGCCTTGCAGTGAAATGTATGTGTGCCACTGAGTTCCCAAAGCAGGTGGGCAGACTTGCACACTTGTTAGCATGACAGGATTTTCTTTTGAAACTGAGTATGGTCAGGCAATAGCATCCACCGTCATGGTTAAAGAAATCTAGGCATTAAGTTACTCTCATTTAGAGGAGAAGGAGGGGCAAGGACCTTGCTCCCTGAATTCATTCACTTTGGATATCTTGGTTTAAGAGGGAGATTTCCTCACTACAGCAGACACTTAGATGGGAGATCCATATTCAAATTCATTCACTGTATGGTCATTATTTCAAAAATAATTTTATCTGTTCTATGCTTAAATTTTTTTTGAGGCATTCAAACTTTTTTATTTCTCTACACAAGCCTCTTTCTGTTTATAGCCTGCAATGCCCCTCTTCAAGGGAGAAAATAATCACAAAATAGTTCTAGGAGATTAATTTCATAGCAAGTCATAATCTATTATCAATTCCTTCAAGAAAGTATAGACAACAAATGCAAAATCAGAGTCAGACTGAGAACTTGCTCTAATCCATATTTGGCTGAGGAAGATTTGTTTTTGGATGAGTTAGCTTATGCNTTTTTTTTTTTTTTTTTGATAAATTACAGGGATATTACTGGAATCATTTTGTGTTATCACCATTTCATGAGCGGATAATTTTTTACCCTTGATGATTAATTGTAGATGATTTATCATATTTATATGGGTGACAGTGGAGAGCAGACACCATACTAGAGATTTGTCCTTGCTACAGTGGCTACTGAAGGATAATGCACTGAGAGCCCCCCAGAAAGCTTGAATTCTGTGTAGACGAATGAGACAAAGGATATGATAAAAATATCATTAACCTCATTTTACATTCAGGGAGCTGAGTCAAAGAGAAAAGAAATGATTTCCCTAAGGTCTGTGGCAGAGGTGTGACTGAAATCAAACTTCCCAAGCCCTTGTCTCTATTTATTACATACTTGTATTGTAGCAAATAGGCATGCCTTTCTCAAGGGCCAAGGACCTGCCCACAGTAGGGGAATTGGAACTAGATGATCTTTAGGGTCCCTTCCAACCCAAGCCATTTTAATTACCTTTTCTTTTTTTTTCTTGCCTTTTTTTTTTTTTTTTTCCCAGTGGTGGCATTGAATTGGAGTGGCTTGTTTGGGAATCACCTTTCTATTTGCAAAATGCAATGTGCTTCCATATATAAGTACATATGTATGTAAGCTTAAAAATAAAATTCGCAATGTGACTGTTCTATAATTTTTTCTTTGATGTATATATATAACACATTTTGATCATTATCTTGGTGTTAAAGAGGGGAGACTCCTAGAACTGTCCATTGGTAGCCCCACTGGACATTCAAGGTCAAGAGTCTATTACATTAAGAATAGTCCTTGTTGGATAAAAACATGCATTCCTCATTAAGGCAGTGATCGTAGCAAATGAAATTATAGTCCTATAAATCTGATTGTGTCCGTGCTTGAGTGAGGTAGTGTCTCACTGTTCAATTTCCCGATGTACAAACTGACATGCACTGCAGGAATTCAGGAAGTTTTTCCTTGGCAAAGAAAAAGGAAGAGCTTAGGGCAGTGGACATGACACTGAATGAGAAAACTGTGAATAAGTTGAAGGATGACAGAAGAATTTATTTTGATGACAAATCTACTTTTCTAGCCCATTTCTTTAAGAGAAATGGAACAGGGAGCATCTGCCACCTTTTGCAGTCTATCAGACGGAGTGTAACATTAATTTAGGAGAAGTCATCTCAGAGGCAGGTTTGCCTAGGAAAGGAAATGAAAGACTGGATCCTCTGAAAAATACCTCTTTATCTGCCCACAGTATCCAAACAGTTAAAGAATATCAATGATGTTTCATCATCTCCCCTTTCGTTAATACATTTTCCAGACTGACAACAAGAAAGATAGTTTAGAAGGATAAATACAATTGATGATGTAATGAAAAAAATCAGGAAACAATTAGAAAACCTATTTTATGAAATGTTTTATGAGTCTGTATTTGCATCTGGGGAATATTAGAGTAAATATTGTGCAGGGAAATTAGTTTTAATTTTATGCTAACGGAAAATCAATTCGGTTCTAATTAGGTTATGATTTTTAAAATACAATCAGGCAGTCATTTCAGTGTTTTGATTAGATTGCTCTATCATTTGTTAGGGCTGTGATAAATACTACTTTGGAAAATGCCTTTCAATACAAAAGCAGCTCTGTAGCAGAACAGGTTAGATTTGGGAAATTATTCTAAAAGCAGTAGTATAAAAATGCTTCAGGCAGGTCATAGACTGAAAGCAATCTGAGTGTAGTGAGCAGAGCTGTAGTTCTTTAGTCTATGGTACAATGCAATGCAACCACACTGGCAGAACAACAACAAAAATCCCTCTATTAATTAATACTTAGAGGAAATGAGCTGGGGGCATTATTGCTTCCCACACTGAAGTGGGAACAAGTTGACCTTGCAACATATGGCCTGGTAAGGATTTCTACAACTTTTTATACAAAATATACCCTGAGAGAATCAGAAACTAAATCACAGCAGCATACTAAGACTGTAATCTTCAATCTGGCTTTGAAATTCTCAGCCAAGATCATTCGATAAAGTTATCTCAGAGCACAAAATTGACAAATATGTAAATAGAGTGTGAGTATGTGTGTGTTCCATCCATGCAGTCTATACAATATTGAATTTACTTCATAGGACACTGCACCTTATTTAAACTGCCATTAATTAAAACACAGGGGAAAAAAAAAAAAAGAGGGCTGGGTACCATTTTCACCACTACATTACTGAATAATTCTACTCTTGTGTCTTTGGTTTTAATTTGAACAAGTAAGCATTGTTCCTGTATGTTAGCTGTGAATGCTACTGTGTGCACTTGGCCAGATCAGCTCCACAGCTTGGCCCCTGTGGTGATTCATTCTGTAAGATGAAATGTGGAGGCTTTCTTTTCACTTCTGTGTTTTCAGTACACTACTCCATCTTTTTTTTTGTATATGTTTTTCTGTCCTTTTGAGTGACAAGTGCCTTTACTGAACAGTATATTATAATCAAAATGTCTTGTGCAAGAGCTAAAGCTGCAAATACTGGAATTAAAAATTAATGTGGTTGTCAGTCAGATGTCCACTTTTGCATGTGGTATTGCTTGAGGTAAAGTATGGCGTTACTCTTAAGAGGTCAATGAGGGTCTATGATTAGATTATTTCCTGGGATATGCCCAGACTTTTTTCTATGTTACTTGTAGGGAAAAGTACATGGATTTGATGAAGAAGGAAAAAAAATGTACCTTGTGTCAGAAATAAGAAGGATAAATATATTTAAACATATACCATCATGAAGAAAAACAAAAATGTGGAAGGTGTGAGGTTATGCTATATCCTCAGAAAAAATCTTAGTGAGAAATTATGGAAACTTGGATGTAAAAATCTGAAATTGTAGTTAATGTTTAATAGAGAAACAGCGGTGACTTGCAAGAGCTTTATTTGTGCAATAAACTGTCTCCTGATCCTCTTCCAATGTTTTTTTTTTCTAGATATTTAATTTTTTTAGACTGTTTATGATGTATTTTTTATGTCATATGGCCAGTGATGGGAATGGGTGCTTGAATAAGATGCTGAATACTTACCATATGCTCAGAATTTTTATTTGTACTTACTGAAGCTTCTGGATTAATGTGCATAAATTCATCATGAGTTATTAATAGTATTAGTAGAATCATAGCAGTTAAATCCTTCTGAGATTGACGTTTGTAGACTTAGGCTGACCAGAATTTGTAGCCTGGCTCTTCAGGCTCTTCAAAGCTAGTAACAGGAATACAGTGGAGTATACTCCTCAATAGAGAAGGCCTAATGTGACAGCCTGATCACGAAACTGCTTCATAATATGGTAGCTCCCCTTAAAATGTTGTTCCTCACAACCAGCATTGTAGTCAGGCAACAGAATGCAGCTGAGAACAGTTCTTGAACTGCCCTGCAGGAAAAGCTAGCTTTTCTGCTACAAGTGGTTATGCAGTCCTATTCTCATCTTAGTTGTTAAGAAAAAGATGAACTGAACTAGCCTTTTGTTTTCTAGCCTCATTCTCAAAATAAAAACAGACGGATTCAATCTTTTCACATTTAGGAAATGTATTCTTTGTTAGCTAAGAAACCTGTTAATCTTTGTATGATTGACATGTACTGGGGTGATTGGCACAGCAGAAAGGTCTAACATGCTCAGAGTGGGAGAGACTACACAAGTGAGAGTAATTAGAGGTGTTCAATCTGATGAGAATGTTTTCAACTGTGGTTCCAGTTCCACTTGTGTCTCTAAATATCAATTACAATCATAGAATCATAGAATCGTTTGAGTTGGAAGGGACCTTTAAAGGCCACCTAGTCCAACTCCCCTGCAGTGAACAGGGACACCTACAGCTGGGCCAGGTTGCTCAGAGCCCTGTCCAGCCTGACCTTGAAGGTCTCCAGGGGAAGAGCATCCACCACCTCTCTGGGCAACCTGGACCAGTGCTTCACCATCCTTATCGTAAGATGCTTTTTTCTTACATCCAGTCTAAATCTCCCCTCTCTCAATTAGAAACCATTTCCCCTAGTCCTATCCCAACAGACCCTGCTGAAGTATCTGTCCCTTTCTTTCTTGTAGCCCCCTTTAGGTACTGAAAGGCTGCTATCAGGTCTCCCCGTAGCATTCTGTTCTTCAGCCCGAACAGCCCCAGCTCTCTCAGCCTGTCCTCACAGGGGAGGTGTTCCATCCCTTGGACCATTTTTGTGGCCCTCCTCTGGATGCGCTCCAACAGGTCCATGTCCCTCCTGTACTGAGGGCTCCATATCTGGATGCAGTACTCAGGTAAGTAAGTTTCACTGGTGCAGAATAAAGGGTCACGATCACCTCCCTTGACCTGCTGGTCATGCTTCTTTTGATGAGAAATCTGGGGGTAGGTGGAAAACTGCTCATGAAAAACATGTTCTGCTTCATTTCCATGGGGTAAAAATTGATGTTACTGTCTTTAAGAACAAAAGAGTTAGAGTATAAAATCATGAAGGAGCTAGGAAACTTCCCAGATAGGTTTCTGCAGGTCATTCCGTGCTACTGATTTCCTGAATATTGTTGGCAAGAAAACAAAGCAGAAGTGCTGTGTGATTCAAGGCACATCTGTGATCATGCTTCCCCACAGTCCTGGAGCTGTGGAAGAAAAGACCCAGCATGACAGACTGGCAGGATGCTGGAAAGGATGCACCTTGGGGCAGGCAGCAGAAAAGAGGGGAGGCACAGGACCTCCTGAGCTTGCTGAGCTTTCTTTGCTCTTTCCAACATAAGCATAAATACAAGGATGCTTTTAGTTCCAAAGTGTAATCTCTCCCTTCACATACACAGGATAACTCCGTGTTGTTTAGATTGAGTTACCAGCGTTAGATAAGATAAATTTAATGGTGTCTAAGCTGACTTACAATAGCTGAATTCTTGAGCTAAATCTGGATCAAGATTAGCTGTATCTGTAGTGTATCCTTTCTAAAGCTGTCTCTTTTAATGCCACTAAAAATAAATGGGTATATTTCTATGGAACTTGGCTTTGGACCAGGCCTAAATCAATAGAAGTATAAATTTGGAGATGAATTTTATCTTCTATTTTGCTATGACTTGAATTTTGTCACTTCTTGATACAACCCTGATGAATAACCGGCATGTGAATTGATTTCAGTGGAGTACCTTGGAGTGTAATCTCATGTAAATGAGTGCATGCTCTGCCTGATAGACTTGCATTGCCTGGAGTTTGCACCTTCCCTCAACTAATGGCCTACAGAGCTCTGTTTGTGGCATAAAAAACTATTCAGCACAAGAAAAAATTGCTTCAAATGGAGCGATAGAACTCACAGCCAGGAGGATACTGGGAACAAACAAAGAAAATTAGCTGAATGAATAATATGAGATTTAACAGAGTTATTGTCTGTGTCATATCGCCTGTATAGCAACACCTGTGCTTAATTGATTTATGCTTTTAAATGTTGTGGTACCTGTGTTAATCCCATATTGGATCTTGCTACAAACGGAAAGGAAGTTTGAGCTGAGAAATGAATGTTACAAGGGATTGCACGTTAAAAGTAAATATTAAATGATAACCATATGCTCAGATGGTGGAGCAGAAGATTCACAAGCCTTGCAGGAAGTTGCTTTATTATTCTAACCTATAATCCCTGCTGTGAGGAAGGCTTCCTTTCAAGCCCACATATGGGATGTTTCTCTGTGATAAGAGGAAACTTTAACAAGTTGACTGTAGACATTTCCCAAGTACATCACACAGCAGCGCCTTTCATAATATCTGGAGTGAAGGCAGCAGCATGCTTCCCGACCTCAATTCTATACTATGGAGTTTCCATCTTTTATTATCCTTCAGTGTCTACATTCTGTAATCTCTTGCCCAAAATGATGTTAATAAGGTATTTTGAAAACTACAGTCTGTTTTCAGCCTGAACCAGAGACTTAACGGAAAAAAATCAGTGACCTGTTGAATCCTTAGGCCAAGTAATTTTTGTCACTTTCTTGGAATGCAACGTCAATTTTCTTTGTGACTGTCTCTATCCCCAGATCCAATGGCAGGTGCAATTGCTGTAATGAATGTCAGAGGTGTGTGACCCGTGAAATTACACATGCATGTAGGTAGAGATCTGTCAAACAGCGTTCTCTACTGTAGTTTTTTTTATTATTATTTAAAAAAGAACCTCTGTCTAACTCAGTAAAACAACTACAGTGGGAATTCAGGTCTGTTTGAACTAGGTGCTTCAACCTTAGCAAAGGAGATCTCTTCTCCATTAGCTGAAGGTTTGTGTAACGGTTTTTCTTCAGTTTCATCAGTGTAGAGTTGTAAGTTGCTTTTGGTACTGCTTGAGTGGCTCTCACAATTTTAGGCACAGTTTGGGTGACCAGATTCTGCCCTGAACGTGAATGTCTAAAAAATAAAAATAAAAAGAAATCTGGCATTGTTAGTAAGGACTAATTAGTCATTTTTCTCATTCATGACTGTGCATGCATACTAGCCATGATGAACCGTGGAGGGCTACGTAAAAGAATCCTTGTGGGTGCGAAACTGCTGTGCAGCATCAGTTGAAGAGGAAGTTTCCCACTACACAGAGGATTCAGGCGTTTATTAGAAAAGTCAGAGGCTTTTTTTTGTTCCTCTTTGAAGGGGGAAATATTTTACACAGCAAAATAAGGTTCTACAATACATTAGTACAACTCACTAATGCTTTTTGTTTAAAAACCAGAAATAGAAAACTGTGTGGATAGTAAAATCGCTATTTAGATAGAATTTGCAGGTTGTTTTTATAGCATAGCTCTGACAGCTGCAGGTCCATGTGCAAGGCTGTGTACAGATTTAATTTACAATTTTATTTTCATATGAAATGTGTGCTGTTTTCTTGTGTTGCATCCATCTCTAATCATCATAGCTCTTAAAGGAAAAATTGGCAATATTCTTCTAGTATAGAGAGAAACAGAAAAATGAGAAATGTGTTGCTTGACTAAGAAAATTAGTGTTTGTATTTTTTAGCCTTCTGTTGCCTGTAAAAACCTTTTATTAAATATATTGCAAAAGTCCTTTAAGGCTTATGCCAGTCAATTAAAAAAAAAAAAAAAGGAATTTTAAGAACCAAATACTCATTACTAAATTATCTTTTATGAGAACAGAAGGCTCTCTAGTTAATAGGCATTTGTTCCAAAACAAAACAGTTATTTGTTCAGGGTAGGGAAGTTATTAATTATTTACACCTATTCCTACCTCAGTTCTACCTCTAGTTAAAATTCATGGCCTAGGCACTCATCAAATATTGATTTTTACCAAAGTTGATGCTTTCCCTTTAACATTATTATAATGAGGGATAAAAATCAAATTGCCTTCACAGAAACTCAATCATTCTCGCAAGCCATCTGCATTGATCTTTTTTCTAGGTTTTACCATAAATTATTCTATTCAATTAAGTAAACCCCACACATAATGATATTTTGTGAACTAAATAATTTATTGACTATTTTCAGCTAAACTTATCAGGCTCTGGTGCACAGTTATTTTCATAACATTAATAGTAATACATACAACCCCCCTGCAACTGAATGTGTGTCAGATTCTTTGTTTGGAAAGACAAATCACCTGGGAGGCAGAAATCGTCTCGTTTACAAAAGAAACAAATTCTGGTGTTGTTATACATGTACTGACTCAATGCCTTCTCATTAGCAAAACAAGGGGGTCTTGCACGCAATGCTTTCTGGTGATAAAATAATTGTGAAATAATTTTCAGCTGAAAATGATGCTATTAGCAATGAGGATTGTAATTAAATTGGTAACAGTCAGTGTCCGTTTTTACAGCTGACTGGTAAGATCTGGTGAATAAAGCAGTTGCTTGGTGGGATTCAGAGGGTTTTCCTCTTCGCAGTGTGATGGTTGCACTTCTGTCTGTGTCACGAGTTCTTGTCACCTTCTGACAGTTCCTCTGGAAATCTGCCCATTTCCTAAATGAGTTTTGTTTCACATTTGAAAAGTCATTCAGCTCCTGTAGATAGAGATTTTGAAGTGGAAAAAGCACTTTATAACACTGAACTCTGCTCCTTCAAGCAAGGAGGATTGCTTAGGAGAACCTTGCCATAGCTGTGAAGGCATCGTTGTCTCACATTAGTCATATATGGAAAGTCTCTGCTCGGTGTATAGAGAGAATGCTCGCTGTGTGGTGTGCTCTGCAAACAGACTGCATGCAACAAAATTGTCATTTGAAAACAAAAGAGCAGAACCTCATCTTCAGTATAGACTACTAGCTGAATACTGTCTTCAGTGAAGCCTTTCAAACAAGTAGTGCAGACACCGTGGCCCTAGGGAAGGTTTGGAATACGCGTTGACGTTTTGACTTTTGCATGTGTTGTGCATTCTGAGTCCTTGTTCCCTTTGCAAGTCTTGGTGTTCATTTTGAGAAGAAAAATTCTAATCAGTACACTCTACCGAATTGAGGAATGTTCAAAATATGGTAATTATATAGCTTGAAAGCTACAAAAAAAAAAAAAAGTAAAATATATGTCCTATGCAAAATAGCATGGAATCCTAAACATAACTTTGAGAGCTTAGTATCTTAATATTTAGTTCTTTATTTATTTTTATTTGGGGAGATCACTGATTCCAAAAGGCAAATCAGAGCATGGAGCTGGGATTAAGCACCTATAAAAGTGTGGTTTTGAAGTATTCCAGGGCCAACATGGAAGGGTAATTGTCCTTAATTCCTTCTTTTATCACAATCTGTTTTACATGATGGAGAAGGGAGTCAGGCATTTACTTCCACCTGAGAAGAGACTTCTTGTTTCTTTCCTTCTTTCACTGCTTTTCAACCTCTTAATGCTAAATGCCTTGGTGCCGTGGCCTTGAATGGTTGCCACTGCTACTCATCCTGTCTGAGTAACTAACGGATCTGCAGGTAGCAGCAAACTTAAGTTTAAATGCAAAAACTTGTTTTGATTTAATTCTCCATTAAATCAGGTGATTTTGTGGTTTGGCACTCGTGCATTAAAGCATGCATCCCAAACACAAAATATCACTTTTCCTTGCACAGGACTTGGAGTTACTTCTGGAAGAAAATGAAGCTCCCTGTTGCCCTGCCTATGTACACTTATCTAAGCTATTGTCTTTATGTTTGGTTACTGTTAAGGAATATAAAACATCTAATTCTTCTCTCCTGATTACTTGCAAATTCAGGCTTTTCCTGCCATTTTTTTGCTGGTGAGTGGTGTTCGTGACATTGCACCTGACCTGTTCTGCTGATTTGAGTCTGCCTTATGAGAATCTTGCTTTTTGTGCCCTGTGTTACTCTGTGTTGTGCTTGTCAAGCTGTAATACACTTACCACAAAGCAAAACACAAATACAGGGCAGGACAGATTCTTTCTTACACCTCCCACCTCACACTTTCATCCATGAGATGTAAGAGTGAAAGGTTTTTCTGGAATCCATCTCTCTGTCTTTTGTGTGAGCTTTGTCATGGGGAGATCTGCGTAGAGATATGAGCTAAGGAGAATTCATCTGAGCATAAACTGATATGTGAAGTGAGAATCTGAGATTCTCCTGGTGTACATTTAGCTGTGAATTTGAATGAACCTGAAATACTTCTACTACTGTCTTTTTCATGCTGATTTAGGTGGTGGCAAAACTACTCTGCTGAATGTGGCAATTGGTATTAAAAACATTTCTTGAGAAAAAAACAGAAGGCGCAAGAAACAGCAGTAGAAAAGGAGAGATGGTGATGAATGAGCCAAATTGGGAGCCCTGAAAGACTTTCAGATCAGTAGATCTTGCTAATACGGAAAGCTTTTCCCAGGACCTCACTACTCTGTGTTCTCCATCTCAGAGTGCTCCTTGCACGTCTTTAGAGGAATGGACTCTCTAACAACACAGCTGCACGAGCCTTGATTGCAATAATATTATAGCTGAGCTGTAGCAAAATAGAAACACAATTTCTATCCCAACGAGTTGAATGCTCCTGGTTTTGTCACTGAATATTAAGGTAACAGACAAAAAGTGGGTACAGCTTGTGCATACTAATGGGGTTCATGTCTAAGCCTCGTACTAGAGAGAAATGGTGCTCT
This sequence comes from Alectura lathami, assembly GCA_013399715.1. Lineage (NCBI taxonomy): Eukaryota > Metazoa > Chordata > Aves > Galliformes > Megapodiidae > Alectura > Alectura lathami. The sequence goes on along the minus strand of VXAV01003020.1, from coordinate 276,839 downwards.
GGAGGGACCTGATAGCAGCCTTCCTGTAACTGAAGGGGGTCTACGGGAGAGATGGGGAGGATGGGGAGAGACTCTTGAGAAGAGCATGTAGCAACAGGACAAGGAGTAATGGCCATAAACTGGCAGAGGGAAGATTTAGGCTAGATATCAGGAAGAAATTCTTTCCTGTGAGGGTGGTGAGACACTGGAACAGGTTGCTTAGAGAGGTTGTGAATACCTCCTCCCTGGAAGTGTTCATTGCCAGGCTGGATGGGGCCTTGAACAACCTGGTCTAGTGGGAGGTGTCCCTGACCATGGCAGGGGGGTTGGAACTGGATGATCCTTAAGGTCCCTTCCAACACAAACAGTTCTATGATGCTATGATTCTATGCTAATTTGGGTATGTCAAAAAGGAATCCTTGTCTTTTGCTTGAGAGTCTTCCATATTGATTATGAGAGCCATGGCCTGGGATTCAGTGGTGTGATTGGATCCATTTCTGTGCATCATGTGCATCACCTCCTTCATACTGGTGAATCACAAATCTGGCCAAACACCTGTACTGCATTTTGACTTCATTTCCCTGTGAATCTGATGGGGGAAATGTTGTCATGTCACATGCTTGTCAGCAGGAACATACAGCATTTTGATCAAGCCCTTGTTACTTCAACAACTTCAGCTCTGATGGCAGTTGGCTATATAGATAATGCAGGGTTTGCTTCCTTCTGCTTTGGCTTTATTAGCACCAGTGGGATTTTAGGCTTCTTAGTTTCAATTGCACTTGCAGCTCTTACTTTTGAATTAATGGGTATTTTGAATAAATCACTGTGAGGTAGGGCAGTGCTTGCTGTTGAAAAAATATTGTACCAGCATATCTGAACAAGTTTCATGTCTATTACTCACATGCCTTGTCTAACTTAATGAGAGTTTTTGTTATTTGAACCACAGAAAGCATATGCACCTGACTCTCCTGACTCGCATGCACGAGTGTTATTACAAAGAGAAAGCAATCTAAGCACGCTAAGTTTTTCTTTATATATATTTTCTATAAAGCACATAATATTAGTGTTGTCAGTGTGGCAGTGAAGTATTGTCTGCACAATGACCTTTTGTGTTGAGAAAAATTACCAGCAATGGAAAGCGATGTCATTGCTGCCTGTGTTCCATCTAATATGAAGTGTGCAGTAGTTAACACTGGACTAGATGAATTAGTGTTGGGATGTGTTGTGACACATTAACTGTAGGGAAAACACCACTAGATTGACTCCCACTGTTCCTGATTCATGATAAGGAAATTCCTAGAAGGAAAAGGACAGAAATATTATCTGCACTCTCTTTTTGCTGTTTTTTTGAGGAATGATCACAAAGGCAACGTAGCATTGAATTTTTCTATAGACTGATAAACAATTACTCATCCTACCTAACTGGCAAGATCAAGGCAGCACCAGAAGATGCCTCATTTTCCTGCCTTCAGAACTGCTTCTGCATGAGGTAGCACAGGCAGAGCCTGAGTCCTGAAGCACTTTAGCCATGTCTTGACCCACTCTGGGTAGGATTGGGGCAAGCACCAGCCCCTTCCTGTTTCCACCTGAGGGGTGGCAAATGTACACACCTGGCAGGAACTTTCGCGTGCTCCAAGCAGACACTGGTCCAAGTGGCTAGAAGGATGAAGAATGAGTGTGCAAGAAATCAAGGCCTTGATCTTAATTTCAGGCTGAGATGAATTGCTACAGGAATTGACTCATATCTGAGAAGATATCTGATTTGAAATCTTTATTTTCCCTGACTGGGGGTATGTTGCTTGGCCATGGCATGTCAGTTCATGTACTGCCAGCACTGTCCTGTTTCCAGCTGAACTTTGGGCATACTTAAAAACCAGCCTGGGAAGAGACACTGCCCAGGTGTGCACAGCTGGGCTGTGAAAGGCTTCAGATGTGCTAACTGTGTGAATTTGAATTTGCATAGGTGCTGACACACCAAAGCCCATGTGGCTAGGACATTTTTATCTTCCCACAGATCACCTACAGGTATGACCGATATCCTGCAAGCCATATGCTTTGATTCCATCCACCAATGTTTAGAGTTGGCTGAACTAGGCCAGAGTGTGAAGCCTCTGTTCTTATCATAAAGACTAGAATTGATTAGGAAATGAGAAACAGCCCATGTGAACTTGCAGCTGCTGGAAACACAGTTGATTATTACAGGGAGAACAGCAGCTAATTCTGTAAATAGCATTGCATAGTGGTTTGGATTTGATCTGTCTTTAGGCACTCATTTTAGTTTGAAGTAGTGCGGATAAAGGCTAAATCCATAGACTCATTGGCACTAGCCCTCATACATTGTTAGTCTATATTCCTTGGAGAAGATGAACTCTGAGACAATTCGTGGTCTCAATTTTCAAGTGGGAAGAATCTAATGAGAGTCTGGCTAGCAGGTGAGAAGCTCTGCCTACTAAATTGTATGCTGGGATTTAGTTGCCAAAGGAGTGGCTTGTTTATTGGGTTTTGGTTTTAGAAGTCGTACACATTTTCTGCTTGGAATTGCTTTCAATTTTATTGGGTACATTAAAATATATGTCTTCTCTAAGAATGGCACAAATTATTTCTGGTTTAATAAATATGAGTTGCCTAATGCCTGTCATTATTTAAAATGGAAAGTCTACTGTGTTCTCTAATTGTTCTTTAAATGTCCTCAAACAGCTGAGCTAAAACTGAAACTATTTAAGTCAAAGATGTATGCCAGGGAGTTAGTGAGAATGATCTTGAGCAAGGCTAGGCTCATTACTTTCTGGAGTTCATAGCAATTTTATGAGCAGTTAACTCACATTCCCTGCAAATATCCAATGGTAACAAGACTTGTTGAGAAAGGCACTCTGCTACTCTCTTCCTAATTTCCAGAAAAATTGCACTGAGATAAGTTACATTACATAGTGTGCTATTTCAGAGCGGTCAAAGAGCCAGATTCTGCTGTCCTTTACCGCTTTTGTGTTACACGTTTGTGTCCAAGTGTCTACAGGTGACTGGAGGTGCCATTCCACTGAAAATCAGGCTGCTGAGCCAGGAGTGAAATATTACTCTTGGAGAACAAGATTACTGTAACCTTCCAGACAGAGGCAGACAGTTGTCTTTAGTCTCTGACAGCCACCTTGCTGTTGATTGTTGTGCTTCAGGTGGCTCTGCATGTGCCACAGAGCTTCTTGGGCTGGCAGTCACACAGCAAAAGAAGTTCTGTCAGACCACTGGTCAAAGTGCAAACCATGGCTGAGTCACTCCACACTGGTGATAAAACCATCCTTCCTCCCTACCCCCCCATGCTGTAATATTATTTGCAGTAACTGTCACAGGAAATGCTAAAACCACATCTTTTCGTGTGGATCTTTCTTCAGTCAGTCCTATATGAAAAGCCATATGTCTCTGTCTGCGGAAGTGTCGCATTTCACCCTGTGATCCAATTTATTCGGTCTGAACACTTGGCCTAATGCTTTTTTACAAATACATTTTCTCTGCCCAGATTTTTATTTGTGTCATGGTCTGTTCCTGCTAAAGATGAATGAAGACTTGTCATCGAATAATCTATCCAATAAATTAGAATCTGATCCAAAACCTCATTGACGTCAACAGAAAATCTTACTGACTTCAGAAGTCCTACAATGTCCTTTTCATGCTTCCTTAATGCCTGTAAATATATCTGTTTAGAATGAAATTATTTTTGCCCTTGGTACTTTTTAAAAGAAATGACTGGGAAGTATTGAGTGGTCGAAATTAGAATTGTGCTGCTTAGATATCATCGGGCAGATGGGTGCTGACCTGAAAAACCAACTCTGAGCTCTTGCTGTGAATGCCTATATGTTTAACTTTAAATGTCCTCAAATCAGACCAGGGGCACTTTGCAAATTCCATGTCTCTTCTTGGATGGTTGTGCCAGCTGTGTGCTACGTGCCCCGAGCCACGTGCTGCTGAGCCGTGCTCCTTCCCCACGGGCAGGCAGATCCACCCACGGGCTGCAGGATCCTGTCAGGGAGCTCCTGGGCTGGAGGAGGGCAAATGTGTGGGCAAACACTTAAAAATGAATGAGCCCACAAGCACTTTTTGCTTTCCCAGAACATAGCTGCCTATGGTGGTTTTTGTGGGTCTGTTTCAGCAAAGAGATGTTTACAGTACTTCCTCGAGAGAAAGTTTATCTTCTAGAATATTAAATAAAGTGGAAGGGGAAAGGTTGCAAGTGGTATGTTTCAGCAAAATAAGCAAGCAGGCAAATTATGGCATGTAATTTCATGAGTTAGTCTGATCACATCCAAACAAAGGAAAAATATATACTTTGCCTTCAAATGGAGAGAGGCTCTGACAATAACTGCTTGGCTGATGTTTAACAGGGGGAATGTTTGACTTGGAACAGAATTTACAAGTACCAAGTGAATGAGCGATGAGAGAAGCACCAACTCTCCTCTCCTCAGTGCAAGTCTGAAATTAATGCTCTGCAAAGAAATAGATGGCCCAGCAAGTGCTAAGGCAGTCTTGCTGCTAGAACTGCACACATGGTGAGAGCAGAGCAAATCTTTTTGGGGATTGAAGAGAGTTTTAAAAATCCACAGAAATCTGATGCGCCTTGAGCTGCTTGAATTGGTGTTCCCTGTCTTTCTTGTATTTTCACATGACAAAAGGGAGAAAGAATGAATGAACATCATCCTGTCTGCAGATAATGTCTTGCACTTGAAGTCATGTGGTTCTTTCCACAGTTCTTCAAGTGCCATGGAAAAAACTCATGTCTTGGGAGCCTGATGTTTTTTCATTGGGATGCAGGGAGGTTATGATAACAATTAGAGGCTGTAGGATTCCAAAACCTGATACAAAGCAATTCATTCACTGTTTTTACACCTCCTAGATATTTTTGTCAGTCTCTGAATGATCATTGCATGTTATTGTCTCACAAGATGAGGATGTAACTACTGTGTTTGAGTCAGATTTCCTACTGCTTCAGGGAGAACACAGTTCTTCAGATCTGCATGGAGTTAAGGCTGATAATATGTAGAGATGAGGCCTTTCACTTATTTTTTATGTACATGTATAGGCATTTATGTTACAGGCAATGAATTGGAAGTAGAGATATCCATAACTCAGTGAAGATTTCATTTTCTTTTCTTTTCTTTTTTTTTGGGTACACAACTGCTTCCTCACTCTTAGCTGAAATGTTGAAATCTTTTCTCCCACAATGCCTATTGTATTTTTTAGAAGGCGAGTTTTATTATTAATAGGTAGGCAGAGAGCATGCTATAAAACGATGACTTTAGATTAGAAGGGTTAGGAAATAAATGTGAGGAAAATCTCAATGAAGGGTCAAAAAGAAAAAAAAATAAAGAATAAAGAAGAAATGATCAAACGAGACAATAGATCCTTCCCATCAAACAAATAACAGGCAAATGATGAGACTGGTATTTACTTTTCCTACCAATGTTTAAATGTCACTATTTGTTATTATATGTATTTTTTTCTCTCCACTTTAACTCAGAAATGCTGATGCACCAGCATGTCTCATTATGACAGTGATAGATATTTCTCTTTGCTGAAGTGAATTTAGAAGAAAACAAATCCTGAGGGCAGTGTGCATCGACTGTAGAGAAAAGCACTTTCTGTGGAGGATGCCTGTGGCAGTCTGTGGTTTTGGGGCAGATAGGCAAAGATGATGAGAGCACCTGAGTAGCTGGTGGGAACAGACAGTGACAGCTAAATCTGGTTGTTCTCAGGGAAGAAAACAGAAGAAATTAGGGAAGTGAAAAGAAGCACAAGAAAGCACACTAATGCTATTTAAAACAAATAGCCTTTGGCCACTGCATGAAGTGTGTCACTGCTGACCAGAGTATTAATGCAAAATAGTCATGATGGAGACTCCAGGTAGAATAAATACGAGCTTTGGAAAATTCAGCAAAGGCAGCTTTCCTCTTCCTCCCTCCTTAGAAGGGGGTGGATCAATCCCTTTTCCTCAGGAGAAACTGCATTTCCCTGACACTCTAGAATTCAAGTCTCACTGACCTCAACCTGATAGAATAGGTTTCTTTGCATGCTGGAAACATTCCTTGTGTCTACTGTATAATGTCATTCACTCAGGTGAATTAATATCCTGGCTCATTAATATCCAGTGAAAATACTGGGAGGAGAGGGAAAAGTACAGGTAAAGAGAGGTCTGCAAATACTGTCACATTTCTGACACTTTACTTGGGGCTGCTCTTTCTCTAACAGAAGGTAAGACACAATGGTTAGAAAGATGTCCCAAAAAACAACATGAAAATCACCTCTGGAAAATGTCTGAACTAATCACAAGATAGAAACAAAATGAACTTCAGACCCCAGAGCATCTTCTTTTATGGAGGAGATGCAGAAGTGACTGCAGGAGCAATATTACCACACATTCCTTGACGAGGAAAATAACGTCTCACACAGCCTCAGTAATTGCCTCAGTGTGGAGCAGTGCCACAAAGGCATCAGTCGAGAGTGAACAAGAACAGAGAAACAGAACCTGAAACCTTCCAGTGCGAGAAGAATTTATTGGCAGTGCCAACACAACTCCTGTCAGACTGATTGAGGAGTTGAAAGAAAAACAACTCACAGCCCCACGAGGTGTCAAGTGTTTCACAAGCCTTAGCCACACAGGTGTCAGCTCTGGGGTGGCATTCACCCATCACCTCCCTGTGATTTTGCAAGCCACTGAGGGCTCTGCAGCACTCAAAGAGTCACTCAAGCATACTAAGGTCTGCAAATCCACCTGGGTGCTGATGGTGCCTCTTGTTTGAGCTGGCATGACGGTAGGTGACTTGGAAATGAGGCATCATACGGGGAGTGCTGTGAGCACTGGGGTCAATTGCTTAGTGTCTCTGTTTTTGGTGGCCCTGGGGTGTTCTTGGTCATCATTTATAATGATGCAACATGTAGCTTCCCACCTGGGGAAGAACCCCCATTTTGTCATGTCTATAAATGCAAGGCAAAGGAGGAATTGTCATCCAAAAGCAGTATGAACCCTGAAAATTTTCTTGTTCCAAAAATATTGATAGGATACTGAAGAGCCATGAATAGTAACAATGCTATGGGCTGCTTTGTTTGTGCTTCTAGACAATGGGCTTACTTTTGCTGAAGAGTAGCAAGGGCAGATGTGGTAACTCTTACTGGGAGACTTTGTAGGTAGAGATGTATACAGAGATATANCTTGTGTCTGGTCCCAGGGTATGCTGGTGGTGGTTTACAGTCTTTACACACGAAGTCTTACCTCTTCATAAACGGCAGTCAAGCCACTATTGTACCCAAGCACTGACTTTTTTGAATAGAATCTTATTGTATAAGAAAAACTATTTTTGCTAGAGACTTAGATAAATGTTTAAGGTTTATTTCTAGAGTCTCGAAGCTAAT
>VXAV01003020.1:216177-234025 GCA_013399715.1 Alectura lathami | reverse complement strand
ATAATCTCTGTGTCTGGACTGAGAATGTATTTTTCATGCCTGGATTTAACAGGAGCCCTCTCAGGAGAGTTAAATAGAAACCAAATAAAACCACAGCATCTTTGTTTGAAAAAGTCTCTGGGAAAGATTATGCAGTGCTTAAATCCTCCTCTGCTTGTAGCGGGTTTTTTGGATGTCAGGTTGATGTGTTTAACTTTTTTTCTAAATAACAAGCAACAGTGAAATATTATTTTAAAAAGTACAAACATTTTCAAGTAGGTAAGATAATTCAGCTTTTCTAATCCCCCCGCCCCGTGTCTGATATTAAAGTGATTAAGTCTTAAACATATGAAGCTAACGGAGTTAGGAATGTTCAAAATCTCCTGCTCTGTGTGGGGAGGAGGAGGAAGGTCTGGAAGGTGAGGTCAAAAACTCTCTAGTCCCTTTGGTTTGAGGACAATGGAGGGGTGATTGCAGCGGAGGGGCAGCAGCAAGACGAAAATTTTTCTCAGTGTCTTGCCAAATTTGTGGATTTTCAGTGTAGCAGAACAACACACCTTCTGCACACTTTGCTTTTAAAAATGTTGTGGACAATCCCATTATTTAACACTGGCAGGAAGTTATCTGTGGAGAAAGAGGAGGTGATGTGCTGTGTTTCCTGGTAGTGACATGCCTGGGGTCATGCTCTCACCCCTCATCACACCCGTGGCTGAGCTCAGTCTCCTCTCCTGCTGTTTAACCTAAATTTCCCTGTTCTTAACACCATGCTGCCACTACTAATGATACCTCTGAGCTATATACTGAATTATTCTGTCTCTGACTTTCAGCTCTTCCTTTCAAATACATGAGGAGTTTTCAGCTATGCTTTTGGCATAGATGGGCTGGCCTTGCAAAAAATTACTGCATTTAACTGAATCTCAAATGATCTTAAATCTGAGACAACTTCATAAGTTCTCAGGGTTAGCTGAAGGAAAATGTTTTAAATTAGTTTTATCAATAATTTCAATGCTTTTTTTTTCTCATTTTAACAATTATATTCTATTTTAGTTTCGAAAAAAAAAAACTAATTTCCTTCTTGTTTTTTTTTTTTTTTTTAAAGAATTATATGCTCATACAAAAATCATTCTGTATTGATGGAAGATCAAGCATAGGAAAAAAATATAAGAAGAGATTGATAGTAATATTTCCCTTAGTAATAGCTAAATGAGAGTTTGGGAAAAAAGTTGCAAAAAGAAATTACACAAATAACACACCTTCACACTGAAAAAAAAATCATTGCTGGGTGAGAAGTCAATTTACATTAAGGACTAAAATACATCAGCCAGTTCTGTTATACAGAGTGATCACTCACAGGTGTACAAGGAATTTGATCAATAAGCTCCGCACCAGCTGAGAGGACTGTGATATGCCAGGGCCAGGCAGTGAGGATGATGAGGTCTAAGAGGAAGAAGCTGCCACTGGTATTTCTTGTGTGTGAAGGATTGTGCCCTTTCCAAGTGCTTCACAGCAGGAGGATCTGTCATTGGAAAAAGTTCCAGCTCAAGGGCAGTTAATATGTCGTATATTTCAACATTAGGTATGTTTATTTTTCTTTTTGTCTTTTAGGTGAATTTCCAGACTTCTTTCAGTTTTAAACCTTTGAAGGATGGTAGAAAGGTTATCTTGGATTCAATAAATACTTTGTCTCAAGACTCCCTAGGGCAGAACACTTAGTGGTCTTACAGCAAGAAGATCTTAGTAGTGCGGAGGGAAGGGGCTCACAGCTTCTGGGAACTATAGGGCTGCTTCAGAAATTCATCTATCTGCCACCTCTTGAAGGGCAGAGCTATACTCAGGGTCAGCAACTCCCAGCACTGATGAGCTCTCCCAGTGCCTGCTGTTTGTGGTGCCTTACCAGATGTTTCTTCCTGAAGATGCTGCCATGGTCTTGTTCTCTTTCAAGCCTGCAATCACCTGGCTCTGCTGTCTTTTGGATCCATTCTGTGATCAAGCCTGCAAATCTGCAATTCTCGAGCTGAAAGAATGTGTGATAGACACCAGGGGAATGATGGGGAAGTCTGGGACCCAGCCAGCCAGCTCTGTGATGTTTGATGCTTCAGGAAAATAAGCTGTTGTAAATGTGTTGTAGCTATTGCATTCCTTGTATCCACAAGTATTGTAATTTTTGTCTTAAAAGAGATCAACAAGCAAAGGGATTATATGCCTCCTTGACTAACCTGCAGTACTGCGTTTTTACTGCTACTTTGATAGAACTCTAAAATAATAAAAAAAAAAAAACCCTAGGTCTTTAATACATAATATTGTATTAATTCCAGAAAGAATTATCCCAGAATTGTTTCAGTATTTCACAAGCAACTGAGCTTGGATTTTGGGCCTTTTTCTGTCTCTCATTACAGATTCACCCCTCTAACACTGCTGGGGTCTTGGAGAGCTCACCAGCATTTCTAACAGCCAGAGGCTGGTCCTTGCAAGGCTCTCCATTTATACTGAGACTTTAATGCATAGTGCATTCTCTTGTGCTTTCTTGGATAAAACATCTCAGATGCCCATGACTTTTTGCAAATAAATTCAACAGCCGAGTCTCTTATCTCCCTCTAGTCTAGCAGGTTTCTGTATCAGCTATTCAGTTTGTGTCTTAAAGCTTCCCTTATTCACCTCAATCCTTTCTGCTAGCAGTAACTGGTCAACTTGTCCCTAGGAGCCTTTGCAGTGAACGAGCAGTTCTGCTCTTCTAATGCTTATATAATCTCCGTTGTCTTTTCCCTTCCAGTCCTTAAGCAACAGGACTCCTGTTGTTCCTCTTTCCCATTGTCCTGGACCAGTCTAAGGAGAATAAAGTCTTGTAGGATTCTTCTCTCTTTTAAATTCATTAGTTTCACTGTGCCTCATTTCATAGGCCAGATCATGCTCCTCAGATGACTCCTTGCAGAGGCATAAGGGGGTATTTCAGCACCAACCTGAGGAATTTAACTGTTTGTTTTTGTGTAAGTGGGCAGAGGTTATACGTTTGAGAAGAAAGTTGCATTTCACTTCCTTGGCAGTCACTGAATCCAGCTGTGTTAGAAGGCAGCTTGGTTCCTCACTGCCACGATTCTCACTGAAAGAGGTCTGGGGAGGTGAAGAGGATTGGGTGCAAGCTAGAGAGAGCATATGCAATTGCATAATGTATTACTGCATGCACTGCTTCCTTCCTTCTGTTCGTGCCAAAATAAGATCGCAGACAGTTGGTTTTTACTGTTCGTAGATGCTTCAGTGAGTGGGGCACTGGTTGGAATGGAAAAAAGGAATAACATTTGAGGGAAAAAAAATCATTGCTCTGGTATGTAACCTACTCTTCAACATGTATGGATAAAAAGAAAATGCTGCTTTCACAATGGGTCATGGATATATTTGCCCTTCCTCTTGTTATGATTGGAAAGTGGTTTTGCACAAGTGAAATGTACTTATGTTAGCACACAGGCATATGCACACAGCTTCTAATTCAGAGCCAGAGGGTGCATGCCTATTCCTAAAGATACAGCGCTGCCTTTACATTATTACTGACATGCTTCATTCATGTTTCTTCTGAATTTGCACTATTCTTTCTCACTTGTAGTGCTCTATATTGGTGAACAATGCAAGACATGAAATAAAGACACTGTCCTTTTCTCTCAAATATAGCTTATAATACTGTAAACAAATTGCCAGGTTCTGTTGCTAGTATTGAATATATATATATATATATTTTATAAGAAGAGAAAAAAATAATTCTTAGGGAAGATTGTGAGTTGATGTTAGCCCTTTTGCTATTTTAAACTCTGAATATCTTTTAAAATATGTCTGGTAGTATGTTTCACTACCTCATCCTATTAGGATGAATCTTTTGCTTTTCAAATTTAAGCTTTGCTTCTATGTTTGCCCTCTGTCCTGTTCTTCCAGTTGTAAAATCCCTAAAGTGAAATTGTTGAAGGTAAGAGTCTCTTAGGAGGAAGTGCTACACTTACTTGCCTTGTTCTTTTCTTACTGGGCATCTGCTTATGGCTACTGCTGGAAACAGGGTGTATATAGGCATATATTTTGTGTGGCCCAGTGTAGCTGCTCTTGTGTTCATATTTAACTTTACAATTGTTTGAATTTACAGGAAATAATCCTATAATAATTTCCTCTTTTTGATGAAAGATATATTTGGCAACAACTTCAAGTGGTATAAGCTTGTGAGCCCTTTGCCTCTTGTTTCCTATGAGCTCTCCTAATGATGGGATGGAGAAAATTCAAGTGGTTAAGCCAAAATACACTCAAAGGCTGTTCACATGTCCTGAGTTTGCAAAGTGCAGGGCACAGGGATGCTTTGTGGACTTGGATATTTAAGTAAGTAAGCAAGGCTCTATTTCTAGTAAGGAAATATACAAAAGGAACATATGCCCAGGCTGCCTGTGAAAACAGTGCTGCGTCTCCTGGAAGCCAGAGATGGCTGAGCTGCGTGGGCAAAGCGGGTGGGTGCTGGAGGGACCAGACACAGCAGCTCTGTGGGTGCAGTTTTATGACTACAGGGCACTGAGCTGAGAATTAAGAGACATTATACTCTAGCATGCTTGGTATCTCACTACTCTGTGCTGTTATTATTTATTTTTTCCTATTTCCAGTGAGCATCTCAGGGTAGGTAGGGTCTATAGGAAGTTTCTATCCCTTTCAGCTGTGGAAGGGGAGGTGAAAGAACTTGCCAACAGTCTCCTGTGTGACCCAGGATGCCAGCTGTAAAATTGACAAAGAAACCTCACTGTCCTCAGTCTCAGGGTGTATCTCCACATTCAGTTGTGGAAAGGAAGGCATGTTGCCCTTCATTCTCCCCTCCTCACTATCTGACGTTGATCCAGCTCTGACGATGCAGTCCTGCAGCTGTTGGTGAGCCCAGACTAATGAGCAAGTCAGGGAAAGCAGGATGTGTTAGCGTAGGAATTAGTGTCAGTGTAGCTTGGGGACCAGATCAGGGTTGTGCTCTACTGGTCAGACAGAGCTGGACTGTGAATGCTGGATGTGCTTGTGTTGATGTGCCCTCAGCCCATGTGCTGCTTGGGACATCACTGAGCCTCGTGAATCCCCAAGATCAGCTAGAGGCTCTGGGCACCATTGTACTACAGACAGCAGCCAGGAAATGCATGGAGAACATACATTGGCCCAGTCACTGTCCTAAGAAAGCATTACAGTATGTTGGAGAGACTTTTCAGTAATTTTCAATTCTGAAGTTAGGTTCTAATACAGGACATTTAAATAAACTTTATTATTATTTTCCACTTCCATCTCTACCTTGCTGGATAGTCTTTTAATGGCTTGGGGTCAGTGATGAGGATGAAGCTAGTTAAGTAGTCACCTCGTAGCTGTTTCCAGCACTCTCATGTGGCTGGTCAGTGAGGACTAGCTTGCATGAGGTCTGCAAGCCTCCAATACCCCATGAGGAATAATATACTACTTGCTAAGTAGTATAGTATGTGCTAAGAAAGCAGGAAAACATTTCCTGGAGACCTGTGGTGATGTCTCCCTGTTATCTAATCAGTTTCGCTCTGGGTCAGCTGGTTCTTCTGAACTCCTGTTTGGTATTTATTGTTGCCTTTGACAAAATCATTTCCTGGTCTGGGTAAGAACTGCAAGATTCGTGACTAAGAATGAGAAACCCAAGATCTTCTGAAATGACACAGATTTAAGTTTTGTTTAATTCTTTCTGCTGGTTTTAACTTGTTAAAGTCTTCTGCCTTTTTTTATCAGAGTTAAACTGTGGACAAAGTTTCCTTTTACATCAGTTGAGTTCTGCCCATCCACCCACTCTTACTGGATTCATGGCACTTTAAAATCACCATAACTCCTTCTTAGGCCGCTCTTTCAGAGGCACAGGCCAAAACTGAAGTAACGATGCTCCTCATTTTTCATGTAATCTCTGAAGTGACTTAAAATTGTGATAGAGGAATGCATTTGGATAATTCATTTTGATGATGTAATATCCTTTCAACCTCATTCTGTGGCACACGATGCTGCTGGAAGCAGCTCTGGCTTTGTTTTGAGTAGTGTTGTGAGGACTCTGAACCTTTGACCTTCTTTTTCCTTTCTGCATGTAGTAAGTCCTGGTAAATTCCCTAATGGCACAAATTATAGGAGGCACAGACTTGACTCTGGGAGTTCTTGCACACATTCCATCCCTCTCTGTTTTTTTCCCTCCTGCACTTGTCAGACTGTGAGGAGAAGATAATCTTCATTTTACACAGGGGGAACTGGATACAGTGGAAATGAATCACAACAGCGAAAAAAGAATAAAAAAATAACCCCTCTCAACATGGTGTTCACATGTAAGGATTTTTATTCCCTCCCCTCCCAGTCCTTGCTCTTCTTGTTGCTGAATGATGATGGGAGAAATAACACTGCCTCTCCTACCTCAGAACAGGAAATGAGCAAGTATAATACATGCATATGCATAAAATTCAGCAACAGGATCTCTTGCCAGTCTAAGCCATTGTTCGCCTAATTTGGAGAAAAAAGGCAGTCTTACTGTCTTTATAGTAAAAGCTTCAAACAGATTAGGTCAAGTCTCTGCAGACAAAGTAATTCTTTGGTGCTTAAAACGATAGGAACTAATCTCAATGAAAGCTGAGTCCAGGGGTATAGGCTATTAAAGATATCTATATGCTATAGGCAGAGGAGAAGGAAAGAGGTCCATCTCATAATGAGCAAGGATAACTCTACACACTTTGTTTACCATTTACCCCAAAGACCATAGATTAACACAAATCTCAGAGCATCTTTATTATGGCACTGCATTGGAGAGGGGGCTGCCAACAGAGGATGGAATTGCTAAGTAGGCTGGGACCATCTGTCCTCTTAGGGAGGTGAAAACGTGCATGATTGAGTGACACCTGCTTGTCAAGTGTGGCCTGCTGGGAAATTTTCTCTTGGATCACTGAGTTCAGAGTACATTACCTGCATTAAAATCAGACAAACAATCTCATCAGCATTATGCGTTTAAGGAACTCAAGGCAATATCAGAATGAAATATATATTCAAGATCTCTAGAAAATGCAAGATCGCAAACTAATGTTTTGTTTTCCATTTTGGCAAGCTTAGTTTCTGGTAGAAATTGAGCATTTGAAAAAGACGTAAACCAACAGGCACTACAAGCTGGAATTTTTTTTTTTTTTTTCTGGAAAACAATGAGTTCTCACTAAATTTTTTTGCGGACTTTGCATGTATAAAAGTATTGCTGCATTGAAATGGAATAATTTTGATTGCACTCTGCCTAATGCAAGAATTTTCCTCTTTTTAAATATTTAACCTCCTTGGAACATATTTGAGCAATATTTAATAAAACCTTGTAAAGAAGGACAGGAAAATAAGGGTTGACACTTCTGTCAGAAATCATGCTGTTGAGAGGAAATCTGCTCCTTCCCCTCCCTTTCAAAAAGCACCACAGCATGAGTTAAGGTCAGAGTGTCAGCTTGAATTTCCAGTACAAATCCTGATATTCTTCTCTTGCCAGGGTTATCAGCTTGATCATTAGATCTAAATCTGGATGCCACTGAAAATTGTGGGCAGTTTTGTCCGTGGTTGAAATGGAGAGGGGGGTTGTGGCAGGATTTGACCTTTGATGTGATTTATTTTTTTCAAGCGAAAGTTCATTTACTTTGTATTAAACAGGAAATATACTTATTGAAATCTGTTTCCGATTCTAATCAGTGTTTTCACTTGTTGAATTCTAGAGTTATAGGCACAAAAAATGATGTGTTGAAAACAAATATACAAGTAACAAAGAGGAGGGAGAGGGGAAAAGTGGTTAGCAGTAAGTTTGTATCCTCAGTAAACAGCACTAACAGCCTTATTACAAAATATCTTGTAGCTCTGTCATTGATTTAATTAAGAAATAATTCTATGGATCTGGATTATTATAGCTTATTAGAGACAATGAAAAAATTTCATGGGATATTCAGTCAGGTCCTTGCAGTATGAAGAGTATTGATTTCCAGCCAATAGATTTTTCTTTTTTTTTTTTTTTTCCTGGACTGTACAATGAAAACTATGCACTTTACTTTCATTGTTCTGAGTGTAGTAGCCTACCAGGGCTGTGATACAAGTGTGTGTTTATCTCTGACAAAAGATGTAGCAGAAATTCAAGTCAGAACAGTAGGATCCATCATTTTACTCTGTAGTCCCAAAATCTTTCTCCCATTGGTTTTGATGAAAGTTGTCTGCCTATAAATAGAGCTTAGCTCCAAGAGCTCTAGAATTTCCCTGCTTGTAGGAGGTCACACCTGAATCAGTTCCTCTGTGCTACAGAGATCTCCTTTAATTCCCCTTGCTCCTGGTCCTGCTGGCTATGCGGAGGCAGTGTTCCCGCAGGCAGGAACTGCACTGCAGCATTGCATGGGTGCTGGAGACCAAGGCAGGATGGGGCCAGCCCCATCTTTGTGACTGTGGGTGCGGTAGTCAGGGACATAGATGAGAACGATGCTGATCTGGTGTAATTGGAGGTCAGGGACTGGATCAACCATATGCTTCCCCCTCCTCTTGGCAGAGGTGGCAGGGGAAGGTAGCAGAGCCCTCTCCTCCTGGATGCACAACTCCTCAATCACCGGCAATGCTGGTATAGATTTTATTGGGTCTTGGCACCACTGGGCCTCTGACTGTCTTGAGAAATTTCCTTCAAACAGAGAAATCCGCTGAGATGCGTTAATACAAAACAAGCAGAAACGAAGAGAAGAACAAGGTCCTTAAACAAATTTCTTGCTTCCTCAGTGTGAGGCCTTGTTGGCAAGATGTGCTGTATTTCAAAGGGATGAAATAATTGCATTAACCTAAACGTTTCTTCAGTGACCTCACTCCGGCTGTTGCCATGCTTACCTGCAAATACAAGAACAAACAGATGGGCTGGTGCTCAGCCAGAGAGTCAGGAAAGGTCTCTTCGGGGGGAGGAATGTTCGCACAGTAACCCTTTTTTTTTTTTTTTTTTTCCCTTTTAAATTTGCACTAAACTGCTTAGACTGGAGTGCTGGAAAAGCAACTGCTGTTGGGGGGCCAGTGCATGGTATCTCAGATCCTGTGCTGTGGCTTCTGACATCCTTGTTGGTAACCAAAATGTGGCCTGCAGACATGAGTTGACCCTGATGAGCAATGCTCCTTTTAGGCTGCTGGGGTGATGAGAAAGTGTTTGATACAGGAAGGCTGTCTGCTACTAAAGATGATACTGGCTATGTTCTGCTCTGTTCTCATGAGCTTTAATCGTGGGCTTTAGGTAATTTTTCAAAGCAGATTGCAGATGTGGCGTTGCTGCTCTTCTTTGAGCAGAATTTTGTCATTCTTTAGCATACTATATTTTTTTGTTTCCAAATGACTGACTTCGGAATATTAACCTAAAATGCATTGATGAAAGAATGGCTAGTAACCAAAAAAAAAAAAAAAAGGGGGCATACATGCTACAGGGTTTTCTTGTGTGAAAAACACACTTAAAACCCATTAATTTTATTCTATATCAGTTCTTCTGCCACCTCATCTCCAGCACACCTGCTGGGTGTGTATTAAGTGATGTGATTAATATCTGTCAGATATGGTTTGTTTTCTCACTAATTCTCTAGTGTGGGAATCCAGTGAAAGGAATGTCTTTTCAGTAGCATTCTTTTTCTGGTTTTGGTTGTATCTAGTGCTGTGTGTTTGCCGAAGATAGCTGTGTTTCTTGAGGGAAGTGGAAACTGGGTTCAGTTGGATGTTTCCCAAGAGAATCCTTAAAGTTGCTGTTAGTCAAATCCAAAATAATCTATGGAGATGGAGGAGTACAGGAATAGTTTTTAACAACTTCTTTTCTTGCTAGCTAGCCTGCTCTGTGAGTGCGGAGAAGACTGTGAGAGCCAGTTCCTTGACTCCCTTATGTAATTGGTAGAAGCTCATGTCTGTCTCAGGAAGACCTAAAAGATTTGAGAGCCTGGAAGCCCAGACTGCTAGCTAACGGTCCTGCAGCTCCTGGTGCACCTGGGCTTCTAGCCTCCCTTCAGCCTGCCTTGTTTCTAGTCAGTAAATCATCAAGGCTCTAGAATCTACTAAGGTCATCGATCTTAACAACTTTCTAGATGGATTGCTCTGAGTTATGTTTCCTAGGATTCATGTGGTTCTGAGTTGGTGTGTCTGAGAGACCATCTCCGAGTAGAGGTTCCCAGTGGTTGCATGACCTCTGGTGCAGGGCTCCCAGAGCGTGGTTGCCAACCACGCAGACAGACTGTAGCCATCTGGGTCGGTGGTTCTGGTGTAGCCAGCAAAGTTCTCCCCTTGCTGCCAGCGCCAGCAGTACCTGAACAGCTGGTGAGACTGCCCCACCTGAATGATGCAGTTGGGACTTTGCTATTTTCTGGAAGGTTTCAAGGTTTTGCTCCCAACTGGGATGAAATCCTCTTTTAAACAGGGTCACCTCTACCCAGACTGATGGGCAAATATAGTAGGTCTGCTCCTGTTGTCGTGGATTAATTAAAGATAGCCTGTTGCATGGTATATGACCAGCAAAAAAAAAAAAAGTAAACCTCCTGTAAAGCTAAACTGTAACCTGGAAGATTTTATTTAAAAGCATCTGTTTTAAAAGTCGGTCACTGCTGTGTATTAATGTGGTCATTGCCATCTTCTTTCAGAACTTAAGATCTGATTTCTGTTGACACGAGGGACACTTTATTCCAGTCTCACTTTTCAAAGGGGTCATTCTGTAGATATAAATATAATTTGCTCCTACCTTGAGGTCTGTTTTGCATCACCAAAAATGTTTACAGTGGCCTTTGTTTAAATGGGAATCAGGGTTTTGAACTTCAAATACATTTGCTATGCTAAAAAACACAAAGATATCTGAGGCCTATTCTGGGATCATTCACAGAGGAAGAAATCAGAACTTCAGTGGTTTTATTCTCAGCGTACAGAAGTGTAACTAAGAAGTTCTTTGTCTGTGTTTTCAGTTTCTATAAAGCCAATAGAGAAAAAAATATGATTTCCTTGGTCACATATAACAGCTTCCTTCTATTGTCTCCTATGTGCATTTGGTTTTTCTTATTGTTTTCATATGTTTTCATTTCTATGAATAAATGTACTTCATTTTTGTTAGGAAAGCTATGTTCAAGCAAATGACTCTTGTTTGAAACACAGAAAATGAATGGGGCTCTGCAACTAAACAGGCTGTAACGTGCATTCAGAGCTGATTGTCTGAAATGCTGGGGCTCTACTCCACCCCCTCTGTTCTGCAGTTGTGGGCTTGAAAGCACCTCAGGCAAGGGAATGCTGGAGCAGTGAGAGCTCTGAAATTTTTGTTTGCATAAATTCATAATTAAATACTCTGGTGTGAAAAAGAAGGGGGGAAAAAATGTTTTCCCTGCTGCTTAGCAATTCTAAATTGGTTGGTTCTTTCTGTTGGTGGGGGCAGCAAAATGCTGTCAGACCTACAAATGCTTATGTTTATCTGGGAATGCAGCAATGCTTTTGCTCTTGTTTTCCATGTACAGAATATACATTCAGTGAAGCACTGAGGGAGTGCATTATTCAGAGAAGGGGAATCATCAAGCAATTAGTAATTCAGGTCTGTTGTACCCTGACATGCACAATAGTATGGCATCAATCTAGAAACTGTACATCTGAAAGTACAGTCCATCAATCGCCTTGTTCTTCCATCTGATTTTCAATAATTGTTTATTTCTAATTTTCTGATTTGCCCTCGAAAATCAACTTCTTCAAGAAAGCAGAAATCGAGTAAAATATTTTCTCCCATATTCTTAGTTGATGTTGTATAGAATAAAATCTCAGAAAATATTCATTGTATGAATTAGGATATATTTAGTAATAGCTCCTAGATTTTGTTGCTAAGAGTGGTGGGATGTAACTGCTACTAGGGCTAGAACACTCAATATTTTATAGTCAAAATTTTCTATTTTCAAATCTTTAGAAGTTTTAAACAAAAATATGGTGGTGTTAAAGTATTTGTTTTCACATTGTAGATTGTCAGAAGAGCAGGTATTGCTGCATTTGCATTTGGCGGGTGTAGTGAGTACGCTGCGTCCAGGATCAGGCCCCTGGACCAAGCTGTGGACAAGTTTTTATTTCCAAGTTACTCAGAATCTGGCAGAGTAGGGACCTGAACTTAGGCATGACAAGTTCAGGATTTTATCTGGATTTTGTTTAGGTACATTGTAACCAGGTGTTGTCCCCTCTCTAATATTTTGCTGACAGTGTTTGTCCATCTCCATTTATAAATTGCTGTGGTCCCTGGTGTCCCCTTGGGCTGTTATGAAGGCACAAAAATATATTCTGTGCTTGTGTTGGAAATATATTTCAATGGAAACATTCTTGTGGCAAAACCAACAAGCAGCATTAACAAAATAGGCTGTTGCTTTTAGTAGTGCACATCAGAATGGCATCATGTATTTTCTGTGCCTTCATAACAGCCCAAGGGGACACCAGGGACCACAGCAACAGACTGTGGAATCCATGAGATTTGGGTAGTTCTTGCAGCCTTGCCACTAATCAATCGTGCTTTGCAGCAAGTCATCCTACTTCTCTGTGCTTTTGTTTACTTTCTCATTCTTTTTCTGAATTGTCATGTGCAGGTTATTAAGGGGAAAGAAAAGACAAAGAAGAAAGTGTAACCCTGTTCCTTTTTGTCTCCTGACCACCATCCAGTATATTGTATATTGCTGGGTTGTGGAGCAAAGGAGAAACCACAGAGCCATCCTTGCTACCAATCACTCTTTCGTATTCAGATCATATTCATATCTGCTCTGTTAATCTGTAAGCTCTTTGGGGCAAAGACTGCAGTTCAGTATGACTTTGTGCAGCTCCTACTAACAGTATGTCCACCTAGAGATGTGTCACCCAAATCCTGAAGAAACTTCAAGAATTATGGTGCGGTTTTTAAGCTTATTCTTTGGCTGCTTTGGGAAAGCAAGCTCTGTTTCAAATCAATGCCAGTCTGGAAAGACAGTCACTGTGGCCTGGACTCAGTGTTGGCAAGCCCTTGTGACCTGCCTCTTGCTGTTTCCTGGACAAGATGCAGATGCTCCAAGAGTTTGTTTAATGGGAACCTGATTGCTGAGGGAGGCTGCCTGTGGCCACATCCACAGCATTTCTGTCTGGAATTATGCTTAATGGAGGCATGTAATCAGCATCCTGCAGGTAAACAAAGTGTGACATGTTTATGGTTTTAAATGGATGGTCTGTATGGGAGCAACCATGGTCTGGCCTGGTTGCTTTGGGTTTCTTGTTGCTTACTCTCCTGAGGAGGGGATAGAGACGAATTTAAAAAAAAAAANAGTAGAAGTAGTAAAATAAAAAAAAAAAAAAAAAAAAAAGGAAAAAGCCAAGGATGTTGAATGTGAAGAAATTTCCACCATGAGGACGAACGCACAAGAAAGACAGCTAAAATCTGTCATGCGTCAATCATGTAAAGGATAGGAAGCATATGCAATGCAGTTAATTCTCTGAGCAAAGGGGAAATTAAAAACAACTGGTCTCTGGGTATTAATTATATACTGAGCTGCTAATAAGTTGGAGACAGCATGAGCATCCACTTCTGTTGCATATCCGTCTTGGAAAACAAATACAATGAAAGATAAGACAATTTTGGGTAGTACAACATTAACCAGGGCAGTACAGGTAGAGCTAGTAAGGAGTGCTGGCACTGCACCTGTACAAATACTCCTGCCCTTTTCAGGGAACTTACTGGCGGTGATGCACAATAAAGGTGCATTGATCTCTTTTATCTTCAAACCAGTTGTTAGGTCTAAAATACCGAATGAACCAAAAGACCTCATTAACTTCAGCTATCAACAACAGTCTAATGTTTAAAAAAAAAAAAAGTTAAAAATCCCAAGCATCATCTCAAACAGTCCTTCTCTCATTATCTCAGCCCTTCTTGGAGAAGATCAATAAACAATTTGCATATTTTTTTATCAATATTTAATGTAATGCAGCAGGATGCTTTTGATGGCTCGCGTCCTTCTGTGCACTCTTTTAACATGACAGAGACTAAGAGCCCAGCAGGTGCTCAGGTGCTGGGGTCAGTTCCTAGTTAAAAACATTAGGGATTGGTCTGGCTAAATAATCTACAGCTGCCCATCCTAGGGCAGGAGTGAGAGCTCACAGAGCATGGTGATGAATTTTAACGATCCAGGAAGACAAATGAGCCTGAGCTGCCATGCAATTAGTGGGCTGTGGAAAGATGTGTTGGGTCTAAATGAGGGACATGATCTGCTCTTGACTCGCAGTGTGGTAGGAGCCCTCCCTCTGAAGCCCGTAATGAGGAAGGTAGATGAGATCCCAAACAGGTTGACAGAACAATTAAGGGGAAAATGGGAGTTGATTCAAAATGCAGTATCACTGTTGATGGCATCAATACATACAGAGCTTCCCCTTTAAGAAGTCTGCTCTGCTCTTCAGGAGTGGGTACGTGCCTGGGCATTTCCTTTCAATTTCCACATACTTACATATTTTTTAAATTTTATTCCTTTGTCAAGTTTTGCTTAAACAAGGAAAACTCTCAGAAGAATAAGCCTGATTCTGATCTTGCTTACAGAGGTGCAAATTGGGAGCATCTCCTCCAAACTCTCTGCAACAAGAATGAATTGCAGGCTGGTGTATCTTGTGTAGATCCATTATTTGTGCAATAGATAAAAGGCAGTTTCCTTCCAATGATCAGGCTATTGTTTGAGTTTGCTTGATTGAGACTTTAAAGCTCCCTGAATGTGGGTGCTCAGGAGGCTGAAGAAGAGGTTCCAGAGCTTTGCCTGAAAGGAGCTCTGAGTTATTCCTCTATCTCTGAAGGAATAAAAATAGATGTATTTTTAAAATGTGTCATAAGAAAAGAATATAAATGCTACAAAATAATTATGTTTATAAAGGAATCAAACTATGATTACTAGCTAGATTCAGGAAGACTTTACACGTGTTAAGATCTTACCTAGTTAACTGGCAAACAGCACTCAGGTAGTACAAATATTACACAAGGAATAATCTGTGCAATAAACTGTGTCTTTTCTGTCTGAAGAGTATCAAAAAGAAGAAGGTGATTTCCTTGAACTATGCTCATTATTTGAACATACTTATGTTGATGATAGAAGATGATTGTAAACATGTTGTGCTGGAGATCCATCAAACAGATATGTTTCTGTTGGTAGGACAGATTTGGTACTTCTGTTTTATTAGTTAGTGGTGATTTGTGCCATAGATCATATAGCGTTGCATCCTTTGTCTGGCTGGACAGTGTTACAGCCTGTGTGGATACTTGCANAGTGTTGCATGTTGTGATATTTTATTCAGGATCAATACTGAGCTGATGAATTATGGTTACAGTCAGTTTGCTTTTCATGATACTTCAACTGCAGAAGCTGTAATGTTTGTGGAGGTAAACACAGTTATGAAATAAACAGGGCCAGAGAAAATTCATATTAAGAGTCAAGGAAGTAGATATGGACATTTTCACTGCATCGTCATAGAATTACTGAGAAATCGTGAAAAACAAGGAGGGAGAATGGTGCCTAACTGTCCACTAAGAGCAGTAGGACCCAGTCTGGCTGCAGGCTAAAACACTGTCAAGGGCTGCTTATGTCAATGTTAAAGTAGACTGGGAATTTAATTAGATTAATTTTCTAATTAATTCTTTATGTGCCTATTTTCTTTTCCATAAAAAATTTCACTTTAGTAAACATTTTCTAGCTTTTTTTTTTTTGCCAACTGGTTAGCATGGTATGCGTGAGCATAATAGTCTTGTACATACATGCAGGACTATCTACTAGAAATTTTTCACTTACCAAACTTCAGATTCATGCAGTGTTTAAAAATGCTGAAAATACTTGGGTTACTTAGAGATCTGCATTCATCTAGAAGTGGGAAAACAGAGAGGGGGAAAAAAAAGCACCACATAATAAAAAGTTAACTTCAGTCTAATTTCATGCACATAATGATTTTGTTCAAATTAATTTTTGAACAAATTGACCAAAGTAGTTACTATTTCACAGAAATCCACTATTTTAACTAGGATTAGGAAGAGATGGGCATTGACTAAGAAGAGTATCTTTTCTCCTAGAAATCTGCCTGGAAGCTGGCTAATACTCGTTTAAGTAATCAATCTGCCTTCCTATTTTTTTTTTTCCCTCAGCAGTTTCCCTTCATATTTCTTCTTTTCTGGCTAAATGTGGAAGTATTGAAGCAAATCTCAGGTTATGGAAACTTTGACCATTTATTGCCTGTAAGGTTTGCAGCAGAGCAGAGGACAGTGGTTACAAGACAAAAGTTGTGGAAGAGCCCAGAGCTGTGCACAGCTGAGGCTGGTGGCAAACTCTACCTGTTCAAAATGCCAGGTGATAACTGGTAATGTTCCCCCTGTATTAAAGGGGCTATTGACCCTTTCCATCAAAGACAGCGAACACTGTACAGCTTTTCCTGGGTCAAATGTTCTACAAATGTACAGAATCCAAAGGCAACAAATTCTTTGGAAGTATGATCCAGTTCACATGGATGATTGCTTAAATAAAGGACTCAGCCCTGTCCTTTGGAGTCAATCTCGAAGATGCTGTGCACACTGGTATCCCATCAGAATGACAGCAGTGAAAAACAGAGATGTCTATTGATTGTGATATTTCAAAATTGTTTTTCTGACAACATGGGCAGATGACTTTGTAAGGGGTCTGTAACTGTTTCAGCATAAAGGTAACATTCAACTTCATTTCAACATTCACTGAGCTGTTCCATATTGTTCCATCAACAGTCAAATATTTTCTAGTGCTTGAGCAACAGGGTGGCTATTTTACACCCTCCAGATCTTAGCAGAACTGAAAAACACTGGGAAATATCAGCAGAGATGATTTCATTGATCTTGGTGGATTTTGAAAGAGGAACTCTCATGCTAATGAGCACTTCTATAACATGTTTTGAGATCTGCTGGTGAAAATTTCTGTATGGGATAAGATAACAATGAGTACTACTAACACTGAATATAGAGGAAAATAGTGAGGAAAAAGGTCTAGTAAACTTGAAATGGTTTCTGAAGTGCCATGAACTATGGACACTTGAATTACTGTGCTCGTCTGAGATTACTTCTGTGGCCTGGGTATGTTTCAGCTGGCTTTTCTTTCATGCTTTCTATCTCTAGAATCACAGTGAAAGTAACTGTTTCACTAACTTGTTGGAGTGTTATCCCATATGCTACATCACACATTGTATTTTTCGCTTTAACCATTAGTGGGGCTCTTACCCTGCTGTTACCAGCCAGATGCTCCCCCAGAAGAGACCCACTGGGTGCATTGAAATGCCTACTGGGGAGTCCATCACCTGGCCCTTAAACATACAGGCGAACTTATTTTATTCACAGAGAGGCACGGCTGCAGACCAGGACACTGCTTATAACGTAAGAGGGCTACATCAGGTTCTGCTGTGGGTATTGAGTAATATTTTAGACAGCAAGACACTTTGAAACAAATAGAAATACTTCTGAATAAATGAGGGGTTGTGGAATCCCAGTCCTTGGAGATACTCAAAGGTTGACTGCATAATGATTTGAGCAACTTGAACCAAGTTGGCCGTTCTCTGTTTGGATCCCATAATCTCCAGCGGTCCCTTCTCAGGTTAGTCTATTTTTCTAAGGTGAATAAAAGGTAGTAGAACTGGGCCCTGCAGTACTTATGGACAGACTTCTTAAATGCACAGACTCTAAGGAGGTTAAGCAGACTCTGTACACATTTCATTGCTCTCACCAGTTTCAAAATGTAACAAAATTTCAGTGAAAGCATACACATTCATATTTTCCATGAATGCATTGTTAGGGTGAAGTGAACATATACTAGTAGATTCTAAGAGCTTTGAAGCTGTGCCCATCCATTCCTGCTCTTTTTGTTTATTGAAAAGG
>VXAV01003020.1:189644-213631 GCA_013399715.1 Alectura lathami | reverse complement strand
AATGGGGATAGGCTAATAGTCTTTAAATACGTAAAACCCTTTCTGCTGAAGGGAGGAAGGAAATGATGTCTTCTTGTCTGATAGCAATAAAAAAAGTTGATATGCTCAAACTGAAGTAATGAAGTAAGGAAATTTCAAGCTACACATTAGAAATGATTATTGAATGGTAATAGCGTCAGTATCATACTGGGCTTACGTGGAGTTTGTACATCTAACAAATTTCTGTGGTCTCTCCTGTTCTTATAATTCTCAGTTTCCATAAGAACTTTGATTTTGAACATGTATGTGAGAAAGAAGAACGCTCTGTGGGGAAGTGAGGAATGTAACAGGTGAAATCCCAGCTTCTTTGCAAGCTTCCTTTGCCATCTAGGAAAAAACAAAACAAAATTCTATAAGGCTCCCACTTTCAAAGTAAAGATAATCTTTTCTCTCTTTGCTTTGTCTAACTGAATGATAAACTGTTTGGAGAGAATCAGTCTCTTTGTATAATAATTCTGAAACAGTAGAGCTCTTTTCTTGGCCAGAGCTTGCAGAAAACAATGATGTAAGTATGATTACCCTATTAAAAATTTCACACAGTTCCATTCTGATTTCTCCTCCTGCCGATACCTTCCTTTGATTGCACTGCATTCTCTCTGCTCTGGGAAGATCCCAAGGTCTTTAACATCTTTTATTCTATTTTTTCTGCCTAATGATTGCTTTTCTTCTCATGTATCAAAGAATGCATCACTTCCACATGGAATTAATTTGGCATATTTGTTTGCATCATGTTCTTTTAGTCCCTTTGCCTTCTCTTTATTTTTGGATTAGCTTTAAGTGGTATTTATTTAGTATAAACTGAGGCTTTAGATGTAGATAAAAATAACTTGATCAACACTGTAGTGGACAAAGTTTTATGGTTGATAACTGATCCAAGCCTCACTGGAGTTATTCAAAGATTTTCTCTGACCTCACTGTGTTATTCTAGCTTCTCATACTTGTGTTCATCAATCACATTCTTTTACCATAGCAGCAAATCTATTTTGCCCTCTATAATTTTGATATAAAGTGTTGGCATTGCCTCTCTGATCAGGACTCAGCAAAATTCCATCTGGGGCTCTCAATCTCTTCCAAATCCCACTGTGTCCCAGTCCACAACCTTTTCCCACACGTTTTAACTTTGAAAAAGCCCTGGAATTAGCTGCGGATCATACTCTGGCACCATACCAGTGAGTTGGAGCATTTGGCTGTTAATTCACAGTAGTTATCCTTAGTAGCTATAGCTGGTGCATCTTGTGACTGATGGGTTTGCTGCAGC
The DNA here is from genome assembly GCA_013399715.1 of Alectura lathami. Taxonomy (NCBI): domain Eukaryota; kingdom Metazoa; phylum Chordata; class Aves; order Galliformes; family Megapodiidae; genus Alectura; species Alectura lathami. Next base: position 212,334 of record VXAV01003020.1, on the reverse strand, counting down.
TCCTCTGAGGTGGATTAGCTAACTCTGGCTTTGCCTTGATTACACACTTCCATGGATGCAGATGCATCCATGCATCATTACTTAAAATGAACACTGCTTTTTGGAGAAACAAATTAGATTTGATTTGAGGATAGTGAATTGATTGGTGCCAGCCATATTTCTTTGGGCTGTAATACAGCCTGTGTCATTGTGTCATCCCCACTCGCGGAAATCAAATTGCGATATTCAAGGGACAGTCACGGTGACTGTTTCAGTGGAAAATTACCAGACAGACTCCTCTGTGCTCTCCTATAGGAAAATTTGGAGCCTGTTTTAGGTATTTGGTGCTCCTTGTGCAGTCAGTGAATGGAAATAATCTTGCAGGCAGTCTGGTGCTTAATGTGGTTACTCAGGAAGTGGAGACTTTGTGCAGTTCATTTGCCAGCATGAAAAAGACCTCGCCTCCAAAGAGAAGACTCCATTTACCGCTTTAGAGGCCTGGCAGTGAGGCAGCCAACCTCTGCCCGTCCTTCTGAAACTGCACAGAAAAGGTTTCAAGAGTGAGTGGAAGCAAGAGATTCTGCATTTATAGGCAGTGCAATGATAGAGTTCAGGTGAAGAAGTCATGTTTTCCAGCCAGGACACCCGTGTCTGCTCATACATTTTGAATGTAAAGAGTCTCCAAAGGAAAAAAAAAAATGTAATGAGCGTTGAGATGCAGAGTGTCGTGTTGAACACAACGTTGCCAATGTTTGCTGAGTGTGGTCTAAGTCAGCCCAATGGATCAGGCACTTCCAAGGGTTCATCTGGTCTCCTACCTACTTTATCTCTGAATTGTGATGCTTATTAAACTAAAACATCTAGCTGCCTGGATCTATTTTTCTTTCCCAGTCTATGAAAACATCAGTGTTTAGATATCTAGGGAAATCTGAAGCCTAAAATTCAGATGCTTATGGATGCTGGATGGCTTTGACAAGCACACTCTGCCAGAGACATTAGTTTCTAATTGACACAGAAGTCCGAGATCTAGGGGAATTCTCGTGGTCCAGATCTCACCCAGCATCCTACCTCTTTGTGCAACAGTTCATGGAAACAGCAGCTTTCTTTGTGATGGGGTAGACAACTTCTGCATTCACTTCATAATTTCATACAGATTGTTATGATCCATGGGTTTTGAAAAAAGCGAGATAGTGGTGCCATGATCCTTTGGCATGGTACTGTCATACCAGGCATCCAAACCACAGCAAATATTGATTGCAAATGGAGCCCCAACACTGTATCTTATGACTCCCTTATAGCTGGAAACAGGTGGCACCCATTAAAAATCTGCACTTTTTTATAATTCCCATTAGCCATATGTCAAATCAGTCTCAGCTGCAAGTTTGCCCACCATAGGAAAGAGAAGACTCTAGTAGTATCACAGGCAGAACTGAAAGAGTAACCAGTTATTAAAGCAGCATGTTTTTTATTTTGTATTTTTTTTTTTTCCCATTAGTAGATCTCTTGTCTTTGTTGATAACCTTATTAAATATAACACATCTTAAAAACATAACTGAGAGGCTCTAGAAAACTGATGCCTAGAAACAGTAGTTTCAGATTCTGGTCTTGTGGTGGGCGGGAATAAGAATTGTTGTCAGTCTCAGCAAAATATTATATCAAATTAAATCTAGCTGAAGACTATCTAAGTTAACCCCTGTGTTTTAGGAGACCAAAGCAGCTACAGTTCCCATGGACGCTGCCTCTGCGATGTATTCCACTTCTCAGAGATGTCAGAGGTGAAGAGGACTCCTTGCACTTGTTTCACTTTGTTTTCCAGGGCTGGGGCCAAGCACAAGAAATTAGAAGTCATTTGGTCCTCCCTGTATTGGCAATGTAGGTGGCTGAGGCACAAGAACATAGAGAGGCTAGGAGCTATTAAGGGTCTGGGAGCAAAGGCTCTCTCTTCACCTCTTCACCTTCCTTGCTCCCTGATGGCAATCCCAAGTTGTGCTGGAAACCTGCTTACTGCCAGCCTGCTCCTCACCCCTGGATGGGGTCACTCAGCCCAGACCTGAAGGAGTAACATGCCAGATACAGCAGCAGAGGAAGACTTTTGCTGAACTGCCTCCCTTATGCATTGATGCCTTTCTTTAGACCATTTAAATAGGTAATTTCAATGTTTCTCGTGATTAACAAAGCTTTGGGGAAATATTTTCACTGCACGTAAAGAGGGACATGCATCTGTGCCTTTAAAGGATGAGGCAGACTCAAAATATTGCCATGTGGTTTGCAAGTTAAAGACTGTAACTTCTCCCTAGTGTGCTTGTATTCACCAGATTCATCAAATCGAAAATAAATTATAATTTCCCAGGCTATTGTATTTAGCAAAGCTTTGGAGACATCAGTTGTCTTATTAACATTTATATTCCATTTTTTGACTAATATTAACTCAGAGAAATTAAGGAAAGCTTATTAGTATTTCAAATGGTGGAAAGAATGTTTTTTGTCTTAGTGCTTAATGAATTCTGTGGTATATGCATTTGCATGCATAATGAAACCATATTTTTCCTCATTTTCAAAATTTATTTGGGGGGCTGGGGAGGATAGTCTTGGTACTTGGAAAGAAATTTTATTTTATTCTACAGAAACATTGTCAAATGTCCAAGAGTTTGTGTGGGAAACCTGAATTTTCTCTATTTCATCTGTAGAACGATAGATGTATCTGCTGGCAGATTAACTTTTCAAAAGCAAGATTCATGCAGTGTACAAGAATGTGCACCTGCCTAATAAAGAGGAACAGCAAAAAATGACTTCCTTGCTTATCACGTAGTGTGTACACATCTTTATTCTTCTCCTGGGTGACTTATCCATGATAAAATATAATTGCTTATTTGAATCAATATGGTGACCAGACCGAATATGGAACTCCTCCATTCTTTCCTTAGCTCCTTCAGTCCATAGAGTTAGTTTGTTTATTGTTTAAATACATATTTTTTTGAACTTTGTGGTTTTTTTTCTGTTCTACAAGCTGAGTTTTCTAGTTTGTGTAACTTTTGTGGTGAAGCGAAAGGTTTACTCATGCAAACAGATAAATTAGTATGTTTTACTTGTGATTAAGCCTCTACTTTAAGAGGGTACAGAGTAAAGAGACTCTTCCCAACTTATCACAGGAGTATTCGGTTTATTCAGTGGGATAAACGTGTAGTGCCTGCAACACTTCAGAAAACTTACTCCTAGAATTACAGCATGTAATAAAACCATGTTGAATCCCTAAGTGCATCCTAAGTACATGGAGCATTATCAGACTCAGTGGAAATTCTACCTGCCTGAGAATCATGGAAACTAGCTATTTTACCATAAATTCCTTCATGCAGGGGTCATTCTCTCTCTTTTTGCTGATGCTTAGGAACAAATAATCATATTAACTAAATACAATGCATATCACATATCATGCGGTGGTAATTGTTTCCAGTGGAGTTGCTATATCCCATAGGTTTTAACATACTATTCTAGATTTCACAGAAAAAAAAAACAAAAATAATTCATGTTGCCCCCATTAAATTTCTCTCTGACCTCATCTCTGATGCACGATTCTGCATGATGCATGTATGAATTGAAGAGACATAAAAGGCAAGAACATTGTTCTCTATTGTGCTCTTCTTGAGTCTGGGTTGTCTGAATATTGCTCTACTACATTTGAGATGATTGCGATAAACATCCTTTCCCCAAGCATAGCTTGGCTATAGATCACATGGTGCGTTCAAAATTCCGCCACTGTAATGCTTACTCTGTATTATTTTTAAATGTAGACCAAGCAGATTATTTGTATTCAGTTTGTAGTGTTCCCATCTGATTGTGCATCTGCAAATTTGTACTTTTTGCATGCCTTTCCCATAAGATATGTTGGGATGAACTGCAGTTATTTATACATGATACAGAAATGTAATCACAGTATTTCTCTTTGCAAGATGTATGCAGGGTAACACTAGGAAATACTGAGCCTTTTGCAGTTACAATCCCATTTGTATCCACCCATATTTCTGTATTGCCCCAACACAGACTGGACAATTTGAACAATTCAGAGGAAACTGGGGCATTTGGTTCTAAACCAAAGGCACCCCCAAGTTACTTTCAGTTGCCTGAGCAGCAATGGTTGGTACAGATGTTGCCTTTCCTCTGAAAGTTTAACCTGGCCCCAAAATTAAGGTCCACTTTGTGTAAAACAGTCACGAATAACAAAAAACATTCAGTCTATTACAGTCTATAGAGCTCTTCTCTCATTATTAAATTCCATTTTTTTTTTATTTTTTTAATTTTGGTGAAGATTTATAGTTGAGAGAAGAAACACGTGTGCATTTGAGGGAAGGTAAGCTCCTTGCACACAGGCAAAACAGGCCCTTGGAGACCTGGAAAGAAATTAATGATATCTTCAGGTAAGTTTTGGTTAGTGCTGTCATCTTCTGTGACACAGTGGGAATGTACCCAGTATCCAAATACCAGCCTCATTGCTGGTCAAAGCTGCTACTGTTCCATTTATCTAAATGCAGCTTTGATCCCTCGCAGCAGATTGTCTGCTCCCAAATGTGTGTAGTGCCAGCTCTTAATATGAGTGAATACAAATGTCCTGTATGACCCAGTTTAATGCTATAAAAAAATCCAGAATTTTTTGGGTCTTTTTGTATAACTTACCAAAAGCATCACCACTGCATATCAAACAGCCTGGTGCTTATGCTTTTTCTTACAATAAGATGAAATTCTTTCCTGTGAGGGTGGAGAGATACTGGAGCAGGTTGCCCAGAGAGGCTGTGGATGCCCCCTCCCTGGCAGTGTTCAAGCCCAGGCTGGACGGGGCTCCGAGCAATCTGGTCTGGTGGGAGGTGTCCCTGCCCATGGCGGGGGGGGTGGAACCAGATGATCTTTAAGGTTCCTTCCAACCCAAACCAGTCTATAATTCTGTGAAATGTTTCTTGAGAGGAACATTAATCCTGGATCTTTCCAATATCTGTGTTCACTTGATGGCAGAAGATGGCTGGGCTCCAAGTTAAGAATTTCTCCATTTACCTGGGAGTTCTTTCTTTATCAAATACTGTCAAGGTTGGCTGGGATAGATTGAATTTTATTTGTAGAGGCTAGTAAGATGCTGTGTTTTGGATTTGTGTTGAAAATAATGGTGATAACACACTGATGTATTCAGACGTTGCTGAGCAGTTCTTACACGGAGCCAAGGACATTTTTACTTCTCATGCTGCTCTACCAACAAGGAGCTGGGAGTGTGCAAGGAGCTGGGAGGTGATGCAGGCAAGACAGTGACCCACACTGGCCAAAGAGATATTCCATACCACGTGACATCATGCTTAGCAATAAAAACTGGGGCAAAGAAGGAGGAAGGCAGGACATTCGGGGTGACGGCTTTTGTATTCCTAATAAAATGTTCCACGTGACGAGTCCTGCTTTTTTGGAAGTGGACAAAGACCTTCCTGCCAATGGGAAGCAGTGAATGAATCCCTTGATTTGCTGTGCTTGTGCACATGGCTTTTGCTTTACCTAGTAAACTGTCTTTATCTCAAACCATGAGTTCTTGCACTTTAATCTTTCCAGTTCTCTCTCCCATCACACATAGGGAGAGTGAGTGAGTGGCTGTGCAGTACATCAGTAGATGACAGCACAACAGATGCAGTTGAAAAATTCTTCAAGAAAATTAAGGAAAACCTCCAATTTCTGAGAGAAAGTATGAAGTAAAAAGATGAAGTAAAATATAATCCTAATAATATTAGTGTTTCTCAGCAAAGACAGTGCAAGTCCCTTTATGCAGAAAGTCCCAATCTACATCTAAACGTGGCCACTCTAAAAGCACATCCTGTGTGGGCATGCATGAGTCAGTTCTCTATGTAAGAACAAAGTTTTATTGCTCAGGGTGATTGATACAGAGTAAATTAGACATTCAGAGACAGATCAGTGGTTTATGCTGCCTTTCACCACATGAATAGCCTGATGCTCTGCAGGAGCTATGTCTGGTATCTTTGCTTGCTAAAATTGAGCTTAGTGAATGTCTAGGGCTGGTTCCAGCTTTCAGTCAGTCAAAAGAGACGTGGCTGCACTGGAAGACTGAGATACTTGTGCAGCTGAATGCTGTGAAGTCAGCATGTTCCCGGAGCAGTTTGGAAAGCGTTTGGCTTGGCATTACCTCACCTAATGTGCAACCAGCATTAAAACTTCCCCTGAAGCAATATATTTAATGGCATGCTCTTCTGAAGAAAAAGTCTAATTGGTCCCAAATTCATTCTACTGATACAGAGAAATTGTTTTCTTTTTTTTTTTTTTCATCTTCTAAATAGAAAGCATTTACAGAGATTTCTAGAAAACTTGAAATCTTTCTTGAAATAGAATACATCTTGTGCTAGTTGTGTACATCTTCGCTGCTTATACCAGACAATGCCTTTTATTAGAAGTCTAATCTGTTTTTCTGAAGAAAATCCTAGTTAAATATTTTACATGCTATATTCTAATATGAATAAATTGGCTGTTTCCATTATTACTTTATTTATGATAACGTGCTGTCAGGAAGAATGTTAAATTTATCTGTAGCATTGTTCATTATTTTTTTAGTAAACAATGGCAATATTCTTTAAGTTAGGCTATTGTGTTAATTGAGAGGGTGGAGTTTTATTCTCATGATTCAATCTTCTTAAAAAAAAAAAGCCAACAAACAAACAAAAAAACCAACAAACAAAAAAAGCAAGAAAACTGCCCCTTTTCCTTCCTGTTCTGTTTTTAAAGACCTATAGCAGCATGAATGAAACATCACCAAACAATTGCATCCCTCCAGACCCCAGGGAGCTAATGTATTTTATCAGCATTTACAATGAAAAGAACAAATATCAGAATCTCAGCATTACTATGACTTCAGTTCTCCTCCCCTGCACTGTTATTTTTTTTTAACTCATTTTAGAGCTGCAGGTTGCAATGCCAGCTCTGTGCAGGAGAATCCTTAATAATGGGTTAGAATTCACACACACCCCACATGCACGTATGAATATATCATATGTATTTTTTTTCTTTCTTTTTTTTTTTTTGGGTATAACAAAAGATAATATCTTGGAGCTTCTCTGTTCACTTCGCCACACTTCTTCCCACTAATCCAATGTAAAACCAGATTACCAACCCAGCCGTACAAAGCCTTGATGTTATTTTGCTTGATAAATTGGGCACAAGACTAAAATTGAAAAGAAATCCTGTTTTTATTATTGGAGACAAATCTAGCAAGCAGGAAGCATATGTTGTGCTTTGGACCACATGCTGGGGAGAGGGAGCTAGAGGGCTCTCACACCAATCAGTTACTTCAAACAATCGCTGGCGTCCACCTGGGACAGAGCCTGTGCCATTAGTCTTGACTGGAGCAGCCATCTAATGCCACCAGGCAGCCCCAAGGAGCAGAGGAACCCACCTGACAAAATGTCACAAGGAAGAAAGAAAAAGAAATAATCAATATGTTTGGTATTGATTTGCATTTCTTTTTCCCCTTACAACTTGATACAGAAATATACTGATCAAATGTGGGTGGGGTGTGTGTGAGGGGGAAGAGGTGTGTTCTGGAGGCTAGCATAGGGCTTATGTGAAAGCTTTAACGTTAGTCAGCTAATGCAAGGATCACAATAAATGCATGGACCAGCAAGCACTGTATTTTTCAAAGGGCAGTGTTGAGTATTGATCTGTATTAGAAATGATAATTAGGTTATTTTGTGCCTCGGTGAAATGCCTTAACTGTTTCAGTGCTTCAAATGCATCAGAGTGAAAGTGCTGGATCCTATGAATTTTTAATGCCTCCAACTCCAGTTCCTAATTTTTTTCTGTCTTTCCAAGTAGCTATTTCAGTTTTATACTACTGGGCTATTGCAGTTACTTCTTCAGACAGATTTAGCTTCCCATTTCAATGTAACTGCTTGTGAAATAGGAGCTACTGAAATCCACACCCACAGAAAGGAGCTTACCTTTGCAAACATCTTGCAGTCTTTTCCATGTTTAAAATATTTTAAGTAAACTGAAGGAATGAACCTTTCAACTTCTCCAAATGTATGTGAAGATAGTTCAGTGTTTATAGAGAATACAGCACATTTATGGTAGTTTGTTCTAGAATTACCTTGGCTTGCTTTGTTTTGATCAATAGAAAACATTTCCTAATTCTCTGCAACTCTTCTGCTGATCCGCATATATGTAACTGTTGCTTGGTTAGTGAAGCGATGTGAATAGATCATTAATTTGAAGGCATTAATTTGATTCTTATTTAGTACAACAGCACAACATTTGTAAATGGACTAGCCAAGGTTGGCAGCAGCAACATACAGCAGGATATGGAAACGGAAGCTTTGCTGTTGCAACTTTCAGCTGAGAGGTAAAAGACAATCTTATCATACGATTCCCAGAATCTCTTGTTTTTGCTGAATATCTTTTCTTTTTCAATTTAACTGATTTCCAGCAGTTGGTTGGAATGCAAGATATAAGACAAGAGAGTCGATTAAGGTTGACTTCACCTTTGGTGCTGTATATTAACAGATTTTGCAAAGAGAACAACTGTTTTTGTACTGATACTATCCAAGTATCATAAGCCTATTTGCACAGCTAAAAATATAATCCCCGTCTAGCATTTCAGAATTCAAACTCTCCTCATTCTTTTTTTTCCAGGTAGCTGCTCAAATAACAAAATAAATAAATAAATAAATAAAACAAGAGAAAACTCTAAAAACTCCAGTTTAAAGCCTCTTTCTGTCTCATTTAAAATTAACAACTGTCAAATAGAGTGCATTCTGATTAAAAGAATGTGCTAAAGACAGGCATGCATATGAATACATTACTATCTATATGATTCTGAATCATGTAAATCATGTAGTTAAATTTTAAAAGCATACTTTCCTTGATTTAATTAAACTAGACGTACCCCAAGTATTACAGAATGGCAGAGAAAATGCTTTTAAAATGTGACATTTTTTCACCATTTTCAAATGCTGTGCATTAGAAGTGTAGTGAAGCAACAATGATTTACACTGCCTGTTGACCCAGACTTGTGGGTTTAAGTGGGCAGTATTTTCTCTAGGAAGTGTTGCTTCTAAATAACAAGCACATATTACAAATGATATCCCAAGGGCAAGATGTTAGAAATGGTTGGTGGGAGCTGATGTTTTTATCACTGATGTAAACAGGACTTAGGCACTAGTAAATGCTTTTGGGAATCCTGCTAAAAATCTTTCGTTTCCTTTTGCCGATGAAATCAGAATGCAGCAACTTTCTTCTGTCTTTTTCTCTTGGTTATAGACTGCTGTGTTTCCCTGCTTCTACTTAAAATTAGTTTTCAGAATGTGAGTTGAATTCTTCCTGTTGGTGCCCTGCCATCTGTGGTTGTGCGTGCAGGGGCTGATGTGCAGAAGCAACCACATTTCTTTGGTGTTATTCTGTGACATCTGAGGTCATGCCTAGCTTGTCTTGCCCAGCTACTTTGCTCTTTCTACACTAAAATTAGTGTATGTGAAGATTTATTTGTGGCAAGCAGCTGTTGCAGCTTTTCAGTCTCTCCAGGGCAGAAGTTTGAGAATAGCAGAAGGAGGGAGTAAAGGAGATTGCTGCCTTCAAAGTTGCTTCAGGTATGTGAAAGAAAGTAAAAAATCAATTGACTGAAGTGCTAGACAAGGATCACTGCGAAGTATCTGGTTACAAAAGCCCTGCAGAGCTCTGCCTTCCCATTGTCAGTGGGATCAGAAAAGAGAAACAAACAACTCTTTGTGATTTAAATAATCAATTCCTCATGTATCCAAACACAAACAACCTCCCCAAGCTCTAACTTTTCTTGATTTTTAACAATTGATCAAAGTTACTTGTGTCCAATTATTGCATCGCGTTTGTTGACTTAGAGTTCACACTGCAGTTTATAACATCCCAGCTATGCCTTCCCCAGCAGCCATGACACCCCATTTATCACTATCTAGCCAGAGATATTTTGAAACACAGATAAGCTGTTAGCTATTAGAGCAGCAGCGTTCAGGAGCTTCTTTTACTGATTTACAGCCTGTCCCAGTATGACTAGCTATTTACAGACGTCTGAGAATGGGACCAGGGTTTCGTGAGCCATGATCATGCTTTCCCATTGATTTCACAGGGTGCTTCAGGGGGATTAAAAAAAAAATGCAGCAGACAAGGTCCTGGGTTATTTTTGTCCCAGGCATATGCTGTGACCCCACAGCCTTGCTCCTTCTTTATAAATAACTTTTTTGAACCATACTAGTTTTTGTAATGCTCTGTAGGATGTCCTTTTATTAACGTTATTCTCAGAATAACCTATTAGTCATAACTCTTTGTTTCCTATTATTTAACTGTTAATCCTTAACACAACTTGCTCTTTATCCCATGCTTATTTTCTCCTTTTGATAATCTCCGATGAAGGATCCTATCAAAAGCCCTTTGAAATTGCAAACAATTTACACCCACAACATCCCCTTTACCCACTATTTTGTGAACCTTTGCAACACAGTCTAGAAGGTGAAGAGGCATGATTAACTCTTACAGGAGCTCTGCTGGTATCATCTGATCAGCTGATATTTATCTATGCGCAATATTTCTCAGATAATTATCCACTCCCATCTGTTCCACACTAGAGAAGTGACCCCTCCAAACTGGCTGCTGCATGCTTACTGTAAAAGTCATTACTGGGGAATGTCCAGTCTTGTTTTAAGCAGGAAAAAGAGAAAGGTCTTGACTCAGGTGCTCTGCATGGAGAAGAATTGGTAAGTCCTGTAGTACTGCAAATGATTAAGCAAGTGAAAATGTTTTGTTTCATAAATCTATGCTGTCCAGGAACTGTCCCTCCCTCTCAGGGTGCAGTACAGAGGATGCTTGGATCTTCCACTAGTGGTGTAAAGTAATTATTTTCTTTTCATTTCTGCTTCATGCTCTTTTCTCAGTGTCTCTCAGTCAAGCAAGGAGCATCGCACAGGAACCCTGCCTAGCCTGTGGAGCTGACCTGGAGATGGTTCCCAGTGCGATGGGAAGTGGAGTCATACAGGGGACCACGAACTGCCACTATTCCAATCCTTTCACTCATCTGTGGCTTGTGGCTGGCTCAGCCCTCTCCATCCAGCTCTCTGGGATGCATCTGGGTTCTCCTCCCTTTATGAGCTCTCTGCTCATCTGAGTGCAGTCTCTTACTTATGTCTGAAGCCTTTTTCCAGTCTCATGCTTCTGATACACTGTGCCTTTCCTCACAACTTGTCACTATTTGCCTGGGATAACTTTTAACCCAACCTTGCCAACACACACTGCTGGTCCTGCTGTCAGACACGTTACTCCACAGTGCCTGTACAATTCACCTGGTGCCCAGACTCCATGCTTTGGTCACCTGTGGGTGGGCTCCAAGTGAGGGTCAGTGACTCAGCTGTCACTCGGCTTCCTCCTGCCAGCTTTGTAGTGCTCATTGAGCTGAAACCCCTACTGAGAGATCAGGCATTCTGCTGAAGGCCTTCAGCCACGTGCAGCTTTCGCAGGGGGATGTTCTGGCTCTGACTAGCATTTTGAAGTGATGATAGAGGAGAGCTTATTACTTTAAAAGAAGCAGGGCTGTAACCCAGTGTCACTGCTAAACACAGTGACTTTCGGTAGATAATCCTTTCTGCACACTGGAAAATACACAGAGAATGTTTTAGCTGGTGCCAGATCCTAGTTTGGTGCAAAACAGATCTAACAGCATTACCTCCAATGCAGCTGTACCAGTTAACACCACTTAAGCACTTGGACTTAAAAGTAACTTTTCTTGTAATTCTGTAGAGCCATACACGTGCTGCATTTCTAAAGGGGCTTATGCAATACATGCATTGTTAATCTCTGAAAGGTTGGAAGATTTCAAGCAAAGATCTTACAGAATTTCCTATAAGCATTTCTACTAATTATCTCAAATTCAGATTGTTTCACAAAATCAAAGGGGAATTAAGAGTTTAATTTCTTTGTTCCCTTTTGTTTTTCTTCATTATTTGACAAAGCCTAGAGTCTAATCCCATCTTAAACCATGAATATAAAATAGATCTAACAGATGTTCTGTGTGCTACAAAACTTTATTTAAGCGGGCATGGTCTGCATGTAGTATGCATATGAAGGTCAATGCTTGTAGATTATGGTACAAAAACGTGAAGTCTTGACGCTATCTAATTATTTTTATTTGTAATTTTTTGAAATGTGTTTGGTGAATGCTTAAGGGTGTTGGCTACAGTGCTGGCAAGAACTGTGCAAATGTCAACACTGTCAACATAATTCTGTCCTGACCCTCAGTGCTTTTTCTATTCCCATTTCCCATCTCCCTGGAACAGATCCTGTGCCAGCCCTGTGCCAAATGGACTCCTGTTTTCCCAAAGTACCTGACAGCTGGAATGAAATTGGAAAGGAAATTTGCACTCCAAAGCCTGGAATTTGCTTCTGCTACTGTACAGTGGATGCAGCTGGAACGTGGGTTATGGCCTTTCTTCAGGTGAATTGTGTTTTACATGCACTGTGTGTTTTATGCATTACCACCTGGATTTTGCTGTGGTATGAACTCAAATTAGGAGCTGAGGAGCCATGGAATCAGAGTCCCGCCTACACTGTTATTCTGGAAGGGACCTTTTAAGCTGATGGAAAGGAGGAATGGGATATGGACCGCACACCTAGTGTCATATAAAAGCAAATGTTCTTGGGGTATTTTAGTCAAAGGAGTGTTTGAATTTCCCTTCTCTACCTCTCCACCGGGGCAGCGTGTGCTGTGTTATACAGTGTGGGGACAAGAGATGGGGCACAGCAGGCCCAATCTGTTCCCTTCCTTTCTAAATGGCTTGGCTGCATGAGGTGCTGGAGGGCTTCTAGACGCGCTATCACCTTCCCCACAGACTAGCTTTGCTAGGAGCTGTGACCCAATTACTAAGCAATAGCTGAATTTTGAGGGAATTGAAGCAGATTCGTGGCTGTGCATGCCCACCGTGGAAAGATCAGTGGCTTTATGTGAACAAGAAAAGTATGTTGTTTTGAATAGAGTAAGTCATTTTTCCCATTCTTTTTACTTATTATTATTATTATTATTATTTTCTATTTTCTTCCTTAATTTCCTTTGGAAAAGGAGATCTTTTTTTTTCCCAAAAAAAATTTCTGAGATTTTAAAAACTTATTTCCATGTGGATACTTCTGAAAACTCTTAAGAAAACTGAAGTAGAGAGAGGGGAGAAAGAAACTCTTGACCACTGTTTTACTACTTCGTGCCTGGAAGAAATGTAGAAAGTATTTGGAGAATGCGAAAATGCTATATTTATCTCAGCATTTCTTACAGCAGACATTTATTCCTGCCCATAAAGTTTCAAATGGAGATGCTTTCTCAGAATTTTGTTAGGAGATTCTTATAGCTTAACGACCTCTGCTTTTACTCTGAACAATTTGTTCTGTGGTTTCAGGATTTTCAGGAGTCAAAAATTCAAAAGAACAATGGTATTAACCTCCTTATAAACTGCGTTCAGCTTCAGCTAGCTTTGGTAACAAGTCTGAGTACACATTGGCCATAGAAGCTGGATGTGTCTGATCTAGATTTCAAATACATCAGATTCAAAGTCAGTCTTAGGCCTTTTGGCTTGGCTCTAGGTGTGGAATTTCAATCCCTTTATTAGGACTGTAAAATTGTATGTTTCAGGCCATTCAATTTGTACATCCTCCTCTTTTGTGCTGAATAAATTTCAGTGTTGTGTAAGTTATTTTGAAAAATATCCATTAGGTTCTAAGGGTTTTGAACTTGGCCTTTAACTAAACCATTCCCAGATGTTTCTCTTAATTAAGGTTTTCATTAAAGCTTTTTTTTCTACTGTATTTCATGTGCATGTAAGTATGTGTGTCCACAAGGTTTGTAATAATGCATTTCCTTTAATTTTTTTTCATTTATGACAGTTGTTGTTGAAGATGTACACACTTCTAAAACAATTTCAATTTTTTTATTAACTTTTTTTTTTTTCCCCCCTGGATTTTGCCAAGTTTTTCATAGTTGCAGTTGTTTTAACAATAGCATGGCAGAGCCTTTCAGACTGTGAGGGAATTTACAATCTGATCACGTAGTGTATGTCTTTGAAAAGAAGAGAATACAAAGACAGAATGTGATAGAATTTTATTTAATGCATTGGCATGAAGTGTAAATACATACTGAATGCAGATACTAAACTTTCCGAGTTCTGATATGAAATAATTACCCTGGGGACTTCTGTGTAAATAAGTCCTATATAACCATTCAAATGTGGATGATGTGTTTCAGGCGACCTCTCCTTTATGCTAAAGATCATCCACCAAGTGTAAATGTGAATGTTTACTTAGTAACAGATTTTATCTTACCTTAGGAAAGAAGAGAATCTTTTTTAAAAAAGTTAGTATGAATAATTATTACTTTAATGACACAAAGAAGACGTTACAGTATCTATAGTAAGTCGTGTCTTTATTTTTTTTTACTGATTTATTTATAATATGGCCTTTAATTTGACTGATTTAGTCCATTCACAGACTTGGTATACTCCATGAAATAGGGTTGTCTTGTACAAATCTGTGGCAAACCAATTAGTGTCATCAGAAGACTTAGTTGTCACCTTTGGATGTCTAAAATACAATATTGCATTCACAAGTTTCTATTGTTCTCCCCGCCCCTGTTCTCTTACAGCATGGTAATTCCTTTTACATATGGAGAATGAAAACTAAGACTTGTACTGTGTTCTCCAGAACTAGATTTTGCTTGCAATCTTTAAAACTTGCAAGGAATTATTTGTAAAATTTTACTTCTGGCCAGCCCTTTTTCTGAAAGCCATAAACAATTTTTTTTTTTTTTTTTATTTTGTTGTGGAAGGTTTATTATACACTGTTGAAATAGTTTTCCAGGAACTTGAGATCTTCAGCTGTGATTTTCTCTTCGAAACATCTGGCATATAGATAATCGCTTCACTTTTCTATGTCTTGGTGTTTCCACTGGTAAAAAGTAGACAATAACATTCATTTCTCTCTAGGGAACATCCATATCTCTATATATTCATTTTTCCCAAAGAGCTTTGAATGTGTAAAATAGGATATTCTGTTAGTGCTGAAGAGCTATTATAGAACTTGAAGAATTGAGGCATTGTCTCATGATTCAGCAGGAGTCAAACTCTTGCCTTCTAGTATTGAAATGAAAGTTTATCACTAAAATTAAGGTTAGATCTTAGGAGGAAATTTTTTACTCGGAGTGTGGTGAGGCATTGGCACAGACAGCCCAGAGAAGCTGTGGATGCCCCATCCCTGAAGACGTTCAAGGCCAGGCTGGATGGGGCCCTGAGCAGCCTGGTCTAGCGGAGGGGGGTTGTAACTAGATGATCTTTAATGTCCCTTCCAACATAGGCCATTGTCTGATTCTATGATAAACATATTGGGAAAGGCAAAAAAAAAAAACGTTCAGAGGATGACTATGAATGCTTCTGTAATTCTAATTAATTTTTAGTGCTTATTCAAATTCAACTCAAACTTTGTATTATCTTGCAGTGACTCTGAGATTACATGAACCCATAGAAATGATATGAACTTGAAGTTTTGATTAAAAAGGTAAGAAGCTAGCAAAATTTGCAGTTACTTTAAACGGGCAATTTCTGTGAATGAGATCTAGAAGAAAATAATCAGTGGAAACAGAAAATTGTTAAAAGAATGTCAGAAAGAAGCAAAAAAAGGAAGGAAGAGAAATAAGCATGAAGGATTTTTGAGGCTTTGCTTCAATTCTGCTCCATTCTGCAGAGAGATAGGCCAGAAGTAAAATTATAGTACGGAAAGGTCANAGAAAAAAAAAAAAAAAAAAAAAAATCAATGTTAGGGAGGATGTGAGTCTGAAGATGGAAAATGGCTCTGTGTTTTACAGGGGGGAGAAGAACATGATAAACTGTCTTTAAATGATAACTGAGACATCTCTTAGTGTTCCACAGAGAGATTTGCTTTTCTGAGAGGAAAAAAAGGACTAGGAAAGTGTTTGGCCAGTTTACCTGCTTGTGAGAAACTCACTTACCCCAAACCCTGTAATTCGGAAGGGTAAAAAAACAACAACAAAAACCACCAAAAACCAACATGAACTTCAGTTTCTCTCTGAATTAAGAACAAATGTGAGAGAGCAGAAGATGGAATTCTAGTGAGCATATTAATAAAAAGGGCAAATGTATCGATTTCTTTTCCCAGGTGCAGGAAAAAGAAAGCAGGGGGCATGTAAGTTTGAAGGCTGAAATAATGTCAGAAAAATAAAATCAAACAAACCCAAATGGCAATGCATAAGGGGCATATTACTGCCTGATGGTACATACGTTCGACTCTGACAGGAAGCATGTGCACAGCCTAAAAGGGAAGTACGTGAGCTTCAGATTTCATGGAAAGTGTCAGTACCATATGTAGTTCCTAATGAGTTTGTAGTTTGCTAACTATGCCTAAAAAAGCTTATACAGCTGCTCAGTGAGATCAAGCAGAAAAATCTCTTCCTAACTCATTCGGTGGGTAGCTGGTTCAAAGAATGAAGCACTTAAACTCTCTAATGCTGTTACTGCTTTTATTACTGGGTTACATCTAGAAGTTCAGTCTTTGGTCCATTGTGCTGGGTATTGTACCTGAATTGAACAGCATTAGTTACTCCAAGGAGTGTGTTTTCTGAGTTTCTATCTCGGTAGCATACTGTTGGGCTAGCTCCACTGCAGTGACTGGTAGGCAAAAAATGGTATGTACATTTGTTGCTGTCAGTGGAGTTCAGGCCATTAAAACCAGCTAATTATGTTGCCTTATGAGTTCTTGTGTTTTCTGTAGAGTCATGTTAGCATGAGTCAGAAGGGACAGTGATGTCTGGCTTTGACAGAGTTGTGAAGGTTCAGTATGTTGGAAATCAGTTCTGTTTGTCAGTAGAATCTGTGGTCTTTTCTTTTTACATTAGCGAGACTGTAACAACTGCCCTGTAAATATTCATTGCAAAAAATCAAGTTGTCTGCAAATGGAAATGTGATCAGAAGATCTTTCTGCAGCATATGACATCAAATTGCTGAAACAGCTGCAAGAAAGAGCAGAGGGATGTGCGATGTATTCGGATTGCAGGGAATTAACAAACAAGATTTTGATTATCGTAGGCAGGTGCAAGAGATGTGCTTTTCTACAGCTACTCTTCAACATATATATTGACCACATGGTGCATGAAAGTGGATCAAGTAAACTGCAGCGGCAGCATAAAAAAGCACGTAATGACTGTACAGAAAGAACAATCCAAGCAGGGAAGAATAGATTAAGGCAGTCTTATTTGCACGTAATTTGTTCCTTTGTGAAAGTGCTGAAGATCTTAAAAGCCTTGGTAAATGCCTTTAAGGGAATATGACAGAGAAAGGACCAAAAAAATCAATAGTCTTGATTCTTTTTCTCCTGGTTTGCATTAGTGTAACCTACTGGCTGAATCTGTGTAATTTGGATGTCATCTAAATTTGCAGTTCAGACAGACTACAAAATGTAGCTCAACAAGACAGAGCCTTGTCTGTCTGATTGTGACTAATGTAGAGAAAATGAGGTGTCTGATAGGGAGCTCAAAACTGCCATTCCTCATGTAAACTGGAGATTTCAATTTTTCATTCCTTTTCAGTTAGAAATTACATCAGGAAACAAAGCACACATGGAAAATGCACAGGAAATCTGGCTTTTGCATTGACCATTTTTTGCAAACGCTGCAGCCTTCTTTGATGTCACGAAAGATTAACCAATTAGTGAATTAAAGAGAAAAATGATTTTTTTGGGTGTCATTAATCAAGATTATTTCCTTTACCCTGGGGGGAGGAAATACCATAGGCAACAAGCTGTAATAATGCTCAATGAGCACTAATTTATTTGAACTCCTTTCTAAGCAGAAGATATGGAACTTCTTTCTGAGCACATTTGCAGGGACTGTTCTTTAAGCTGCTTAGGCCTGGCCAAAGAAACTGCACAGGAAATTAGTTTCTGCCCCTTTAATGGCTGGGGTATGAGATGAGAAGGCATGTCTTTAAGGCAGTGATGAAGAAATGGGTTGACACAATGACAAGCTCTTACACATCTCTTTTTATTGAATACAGGAAGACATAAGATCCTTTTAATTGCTCATTTTCTACCTGCCATAGAGGACAACAGGAAGAACAAAAGAAAAAGCAACAGAGCTTGTCAAGAGATCCTAAGGATCTAATTCTCACAGAAGCTTGTCCAAAGGGACTTTGTAGTTCTGTGACATGTTACACTACAGACCCATCTTGTCTGCTGAACACCATAAAGAAGATGAGGGCACGCTAATTCCTCAGACTGCTGTCTCATGACGAATGGAGGCTCTGATCTGAAAGCGCTTAGGAATACACCGAACTTTTACAGACAGGACTGCTGAAGTCTGTAGTTGAGTAAAAAGAAAATGGTAGGGTGATCACTTGATTTAGAAAAGTAACTGACAGACTGAGTACTAGATATTGCTTTAAATCTTCTGAAACGTTGGCTCAATATCTAGAACAGTTTATTCAGTATATAATTAAAATGGCCGCAAGAAAGGCAACTGGAAAAGCTTATTGTAATGGAAAATCTGGTGTCACGTCTCAGAACAAACTGAAGTGTTGCATTAACCGCAGCGTTGCTATGCTTGGAGACTGCTCCAAAACCAAACTGTGCGAAGACTTCCCTTGGTTTTAGTAAGCACTGCAGGAGGCATAAATAAAGCATCTGGGTATCCAGTGTGTTCTGATGAAATCGGGAGCAAGAAAAGGAGTTCATGCTATTTTGAAAGTAGCCAAAGTGAAGAGAAGATTTTCTTGCTTTGGGAAACATCTGGTTATTCATCAACATGTGTATGTTTTAGTTACTTTTTTCTTGGAATCCATTATTTGGGCAAGTTTTGGAGATTTCTCTTCCCTCTTTTCCTTTCTTCTCTTATGTTACTATCCACAGTGATGCAGGATTTCTTTCCGTCCTTCTCTACTTCTTTATTCTGGCAAAAAAAAATCCTTTGTTGAAATTGCTTGTTTTATGTTTGATTTTTTTTTTTTTTTGTGTTTTTTTTTTTTTTTTTTTTAATGTCAACTCATCCCTTGTGACACTAGAAGGCGTCCTCTCTTAAGGAGTTTTGGGAACATTTTACAAATTTGTAAAGTTACTCTAGTATGATGATTTTTAAAGCCAAAATGTTTCTGTTTTTACTTTGTAAGAACTTTTGTTTTGAAATATAAATCAAATATATCATTTTTAAAAGTTTGTCAGAACGCTGTAAAAATTTTAAGAATTCCTAAAGAAAGAATACTTTGAGCACGGTGATGGACAAGATGCATAAAAAGAGTTAATATCTTTTGTTAAACAAACTGACATAGCTGAAGAGAACAGCCACTATGCCTAGCTGGTGTGAAGTGGGTGTTAGCAGCCCTGAACTACAGTTTAGGTTACATTGGCTGAGAAGAAAAAGGAAGTTACAAGATGATCTAAAGACCATATCCTTGCAGACAGTTTTTTTTTTTGTTTGTTTTTGTTTGTTTGTTTGTTTTCTTTGAGGGGTGGAATTTTCATGTGGTCCATCTAGAAATTTCTAACAAGTGAGGTGATGGATGTCGCCTCAACATTATCCAGAATATGGTACTATGTCCAGGTAACAAAGAACCATGTACTGTGTGTTTGCTCCTTTAGGTTCAAGCGACAGAGGGTAGAAACACACATTTCAGAAGACAGGGAGATGCTAAGGGCAATGTCTCTGACTCAGTCTCCCTACCCTTTCCTTCTTGTTTCTGCAGACAGGGCTTTCCCCTGATCTTTCTGCTCGCCTTCCAGTCAGTGCCATCGGGCACAGCTGAGTACTGGAGCCAAGGCTCTGCTCATTTCTTGTATCAACAGCATCTTTCTGTCCCTCTGGTCCCTAAAGGCAAGTGATGAAGTGCTCCCACTTCTGTAGCCTGTGTAATGACAAGCTGTGGCCTGGAACCCAGAAGGGGAGAAAGGGGAAAGGACTCTAATTTCTCCATAGTATAATTCAGTATTAAAGCCACAAAGAGTCTTGCAACTGGCTTGAAACCCAGGAGCTATTAGTATATCAGTCATTTCAAGTCTTTTTGCCTTCTGGAAGCACATGCCATGATTAGCTTGTGTTTCCAAAGGTGTATTTCCAATTGTGAGTGTAAAAAATTATATTAATCACTTCAGATTCTTATCTAAAGACAGGCAGGAGTGTGACTGAGAAGAAAACACCTCCAAAATACGGTAATATCAATCTTCACATGCCTCTGTTTGCAAGGACCCAAACAATGGCATGTATGTCACAATCCTATGCTCTGACTTCACGATCACAATTTCTTCCTCTTCCACACTGTAGGAAAGCTAAGACAAACTCAGAGACTGAAAAGTTGCTGTCTCTTGCTGTAGCTAAACTGAAAATGCAGAGCTGTCTGAGCTGCAGAGCTCTTCTAAACCTCATTCAAAAGCACATCAAAGGCAAGCAAAGAAGTCTTATTGAATTCATTGCCTTTTGCACAGGACCTTGAGAATACCATGCGTGAGTTCTCATACAGTATACATAAAATTCCACTAATATGTATAGGTCTTTTTCTTTTCTCTCTCTCTGCTTGTATGTATCTCAATGCAGTTTTAGAACAATGACTTCATTTCACGTTTAACTGTATTGGGTATCTGAGTATAAAAGACAAAGGAGGAGGAAGTGGGGGATAGTTGAGGCTCATCTCTGCTTTACCTTTTCTGCAGTCCTGCTCCTGATGCAGTCAGTGGGAGGTTTATTTTGTATATGGGACTTTATCTAATATAGAAGCCACCCACTTCTGTAAGCCTCCTGCAGTTTTTGAGGGCTTCTTCATTTTCTCATGCATAATAAAACAGGCTTGTCTTTAGGGAGAAAAAAAATATATTAAAAAAATGACCTCATCCATGAAAAAGACTATGGCTGTCTAATTCAGAGGGGGAACTCAGAAATCCAGACTAGCTCTGTGACAGGAAGGAACAGTTGGTAAAACCCATCTGTCCTCAGCACTGAGCCCTCAAGTGTAGCAAAGATGAATGATAAAAAGCTCTGCACAAAGTTAAATGCCTGGAACTCATTTTCCTTACTGGAAGGGGCAGGTGAAAAAAGTAGACTTAGATTCTACTCATTCTACCATATTGGTATTTATTTCTTCTTTGTGTAAGGCTAGTGTTTAGCTCATGCGCAGCCTGAAGCTAGAAAGCATTAAGTAATTTCCACCTTCTGGTGGGCTCTTTTTCACATAGTGGCTGGTGGCTGTCCCTCTCCCTTTCAGATAAGAGTTTGTCTGAGAATGATATCTGCTTTGTGAGTCCCAGCCAAAGGCAGGCTGGTGGCAACTGGACTGGGACTTGTTAGCAGAAAGTCTTGTTTTTTGCATTAATGCAAGATACTGGTGAGCCTCCTTACTGCCTATTGCATTAGTGTGCCTATGCAAAACAACATGAGTAAAGTTCTTTTCCCCTAGCACAGGACCTGCATGCTGGATAAAGATGGTATTTTCCTTTTTAACTTATTTCATGATTTTAATGTTGGATTCCTTTGGAGGTGGGAGTGTTGCTTTAATATAATGCTTTGTACTTAGTGTCTTATCTTATTCATACCAGGTTTTCTACCTTTTTCTGCCTCCTTCATTCTTTATCTCTGACTCTGAGTCCTGCTCCCTCATTCTTGTTATCTCCTATTTATCATCTCTATTTTTGCTGTACATTTTCTCAGTATTTTGACTTCCCTGTATATTCCCTGCTTTTATTTTATTTTCCAGTTTTAGCCTTTTTCCTCAGCCGAGTTATCTCAGTCTTTTCTCTTTTCCTTCTCTTTCAAAGCTCCATTTCATCAATAACTGTACTGAGAGAAGTAAAAGGAGTTGACATCAAACTCAACCAGGCTTTTTAAAAATGTTTCCTTCTTATAGTTACACTCAGTATGCATCTGTAAGCTATTTGCAGTGGAAGCTGGGACAATTTTGCTTGCTATATCTTTTTCCAATGAGTTTANACAGTTGAATGTATATAAAAACAATACCATTTAATTTCTCAGGTGGTGGTGGGGGGGTTGGAGATGAGGGAAGAAAACTCCTTGATATTGCAGAATAGTCTGAATGAAGAACATCTTTTCCTCAGCTTTCTATTTGGCCTTATTATCTTTACCACAGTGACATTTAGAAAGGTGCTGTAATGAACCCTGGAGTATGAACTTGCTGTTCAGGCTCAACTGGCTCTGGCTTTCCTTCATGGAGGAAGGAGGCTGGTTTTAGCCTCATATACAGATTTCTGAACTAGCTGCTACTTGGGAAAGTAGCATCTCTGAAAAAGGATCTTGCTGTATACCACTTCTTGCTGCTCATTCCTTTGTAATGTTCCTGTAAACAGTGAATATTCTTCCTTCTTCGGCATTTAAAAATGAAAACTTCCATTATACAATGCTGCCAACTTTGGCCAGATTCTGGAAGCAAGGTGCAGGTTGGTGACTTCTTTGAAATGCATTTTAGGTGTTTTAATTCTGCTTGCTGCTGCCTTTGTAGCTCCCAAGCATGTTCTGCTTGAGAACGGAGCCCTGGGCTGAGTTGTAGGAAGTACACTAGGACATACTATTTTGTTCAAACAAAACCTTCCTCTCCATTTTACTCATTCCTTATTGTGAGTCACCTGTAGCCAGCTCCCTTATCGTCACAGTCAGTGATCAGGGGATGTTTGTTTTTTTCCTAAACTTCAG
>VXAV01003020.1:160088-171738 GCA_013399715.1 Alectura lathami | reverse complement strand
ATGGATAGGAGGACTACTACTAAATTCCTGCCACATGTTGCGTTATCACATTGTACTTCAGCCTCTTTACTTGACAAATGGAGAGAGTGATATGTTTTTGCAAAGCTAAAAAATAGTGTCATTTTAGCGCACAGACAACTCATCATCAATGACAGTCATCAAAGGGAAAATGTGATAAACGGAAGTTTTTAAGGATTTAGATACTGCATTGAGGTCCAATGGTATCAGTTGGAAATAGGAAATAGGAAAAATCTTTCTTTAGTGTGTAAGAGTGAGCACCACCAAGGTGCTGCTGATCTGCTCTCTGCTCTACTCAGCCACTCAGCTCAGTGGTAGAGCTTCTAGAGGCTGCCTTCATTGGTTCCTTTAATTACATGTTTTCCAAAGAGCCCTACCTCACCTCTCCCAAAGTCTCCAGATAAGGATGAACAGCACGATACTGGTAAGCTTGCCCCTGTTTCTGTGCTCTGCCACCCTGCATTGTTTATTTTCATTTGCCATTCCCATTGTTTAGGAAATTGTCCTATGCTTTTATCTGACTGGAGGAATGAATTGCTTGTAACAAATATAACTTTTTTTTTTTTTTTTTCTCATCAGATAAATTTGAGGGAATAAATGAATTTATGAGTGAGTTTCAATTTCCACCCCAAACATTTATATCTTTTATGTAATTACTTGGCTGGGATTACTAGAATGCTACAATTAAACGCAAGAATTTTGTTCCTTTACCTTGCTCATCTGTTACTTTAGATAGCTTAGCAGAGCTTATCATCAGGTTTCCATGCTATTTTTGTTACTGTAGAGTTTCTGGAATGCCATGCCCTGGGATAAGAGCAAGCAGCCTTTAAAGCTCCACAGTTAACTTTCAACAGCTGTCTGATGCCATTCTGTACTCGTTGGAGAGTTTCATTGTGCAAACCTTGCTAGGTCAGGTAGGGTAGAAAGCAAACTTTAATTATTTCCACATGAGCTGGTAAAGGAGAAAAATGAGATGACAAGGTTTACCAAAACTGATGTTTTATTTGTGGTAGTAAGAACTGCTGTGCCATGCTGTTGTGCTGTGAAATGAGAGTGCTGTTTGCTAGTGTTCTGGGTTAATTAAAGATTGTCCTGTGACAGGGCCTAGCCCCTCCCCTCACAGAGCCCAGGTAGAGGAGTGAGGAAGGAGGAGGTGCGACTGAGGTAAAAGATAACTGGTTTACTTAAAATGGCAAAGGAATGTAAGATAATACAATATGAAAGGAATTGAGAGCAGTAAATCTGACAAATTGGAAAAAATATGTATATGGAAGAAAGGATATGTATACATCCACAGTGGGGATCGGAGGCAAAAAAGGGAGAGCTGCTGGAACTCGGAAACCAAGCCCAGCTTTTGATGCCATGTTTGCTACTCTGCACCTAGTGTCCCTTTCTTGTCCTTATTGATGCTTACTGCATGAAGAGTAAGAGCTGAATTTGTGCCACTTCTGCATCTAGAAAGTAACTTCCATTTTATATTTTAAAAGTACAGATAATTTATTCTGGAAAAGCACTATGAATTCAATTTATCCTGCCTGTCTCTGTCATTTACAAGCACATGTCTAGCAGAAAATGAGTTCTGAAGTCTTTTGCCAGACTGAACTGTGGACACAGAACTCTGCTAACAATTGTACCGCCCATTCCATTTGCTTTTAATTGTCAATGACTTTTACATTTGCCCATTTTCTCTATTACCAGGGTTAGCTCTTCTTCTATGGATGGCATTAGCATATTCAAAGCATCTTCTATTGTTTTGTGCAATGACCTGAACACAATCTCCAATCTTAACCATGAAGAAACAACTGAAAGTGCATACCATACAACAGAGGATAATTGCAACAGATACTACAAATACTTTTATGCACTGCTCAGAGCCACTTTGTTGCCCTCAAATGCTTGGTTTCTAACAGTACAATAGATTTGATTCTCTTTTGTTGATCACTTTCCACTGATAAACCATAACTGAATACAACTACCGATTTACTGAATCTGAGTGCAAAGAAAGTGCATGTTCTGTGTATTTAAAATGGGAAAATTCTTTTCATTCACAAAGCTAAAATAAGTCTCCTATTTGACATGATTTATAGCAGTGAGGGCAGGTCTGATAACCACCCAGGTTCAGACTATAGCTCCTAGAATGGATAGATTATTATCTTCTTTTATTAAATTCATGCATAGCTTGCTGTTGAAGCTGTATGTTAAAAGGAAAACAAATACTGTATAGCTATCAATTCGATCAACAGACTTCCTACCATGTCTGATCAATGGAGAATTTGGTGTGAAATCAATGGCCGGCTCTGGCCCATAGCAGCCAGTTCTCCTGAGAACAGTAGATCCATGTTAATGTCACATTCAAATAAGAGCAAATTCCTATTGCTCTGGAAATCAGTGAACCCTTTACTGTTGATTTAAAGGTGGGGTGGTGGTGGGGGGTGAGACCCTGACACTCTGAGTAGAGTTTAAAAGGCTGTTATTCTCTTTATCCTTAAAGGTATGACAACTTTGGTTGTACAATTTGTCAGGGAGCTGAAAACAGCTGTGTCACAGATCTGTTCCTCTGTGAAGTCAGGCAAAACAGTCAGACTTTCCACCCTCTTGGTAATTTTTCAGTATCTGCTGTCTGTAGAAGGCTTTTCCTTTTTTAGATCTATATATCTAACAACACCTTTGCTTATGTCATTTTCTTATTGTGGGCTGGAGGTACTCACAATCTTTACATGTCAATACCTGCTCCATTTCTTTTATGACCACATGCACTGAATATGAATAGCAACAATGACACCAGATGCAAACTTTCAGCCCTTTGTTTTGACAAGTTGCATCAGCCATAGATACATCACATCATTCTTTAGGCTGTTCATTTCCTGCCTGAGCTGAGTGGAGCAGAAATGGCCTTGCAGATAGGACTGTAGAGGAACAACGATCAGTCAGCTGGAATATCTTCTGCTCATCTTCTGTCTGGAGTGACACCTTAGACAGACCATTGCAGACATCATTCCTGGGACCGTAGCAGGTCACAGGAATATTGGGAAGGCTGACACACTGGCAGTGAAAACTTGGCTTTCCAAAGTTTGGCTATAATATAAATGTATAACATAATATTAAACAGATTTCTTATATATTTCTTAGTATAATATAATATTAAACGGATATTTATGACTCCTAAAATTAGTTAACTAGATATGTATGTGCAGCTTTTTCATTATTCCCTAGCACTTTGGTGTTAAAAGTACTATTGTGTGGATTGAGTTGATTATGATCCCATAGCTTTTAAATATTCTGCCTTAGAATGTATTTAAACAGCAGTAAGCACAGGACTGTGATCAGTGACTTGGAAATACGGAAACTTCCATATTCCAGGTGACTTTGTTAGTTCTGGTTGCCTGTAAAGGAGGTGCAGAACACAGGAGACAGTGAAATTTTAATTATTTGATTATAATAATTTGAAATATTGTCTCTCTCTATATATATATTAATAGCAGTGCAATCTTAAAAAACCTCCCCAGCAGATTCTCCACTTGTTTCTTTCCTTCTGTTTCTTGACATGTAAATATGAAGGCTTAGGAATTTTGTACACCAAAGCAAGATGTGGTGTTAGGTTGCTCCAGTGCATCTCTGCTTATCTCTGGTTGCAGAAATGGTAGGGATAAAAAGGGGGACCGTGGTTCAGGCAAAAGAGAACAGAGAAATACAAAGCATTAAATAGATGGCATGTTTTGTGTAAGAACAAAACAAAACAAAATAATAGAAAGGACAAGAGCAAAATAGCCAGTGGAATACATAGTGCAGGTTTTTTATAAGCAGACTTGTGACCTTGTGTCTAGTAAAAGCAAACAATGTGGTGACCAGTGCTTTTGATATCCCCCATCCACACCACATCCTCTGCACTGCTGTCTCCTGCTAATGAGCCCCATCTTAGCTTGCAGTAGGTAAAGTCATTCAAAGCCTCGTGCTTGATTAGTCCGTTGCCTTCGACACTGCTGATCATGAAGTACTGCTGACCTGATGGTGGGGCTCTGCAAATAATGGGCAGCTCCTCCTTCCCTTCCTCAAGGTCCCTGACACGAGAACTCCCAGAGGACTCGCCACTCTTATTTGATGTCTGTGCTCAACAATTAAGGGACACAGAGAGCAAGGGACACAGCAATGGAAGGGGTCCCTTGAGTCATCAAGTCTGGTTCTTTGCTATTGCAGACCACCTCCTTGCGCTATTCCTCCACCTCCTGGTGTAATAACACTATGTAAAACCAACTGAAAACTACTTGTTTTCCCCCTGCTGCTCCAAACAGAAAGCTCTTCCTGAATCGAACACTTCTGAAGATTAGCAAGTCCAGCCTTAGGATATTTCTTGTTAGTCTCTGCTCATTAGTTTTTGTGACAACATTTTCCTTTAGCTTAATTACCTCATCTTCCTCCTCTAACATTTACCTCACTAATATGTTTATAGAGAACAAATTATCTCACCTCTCAGGCTTTGTTTGGCTAGGCTGCCCAACACATACTTTGTTTTCATCTCCTAATTTCGACTCTCCATTCTCTGCATTCCCAGTTATACCCATTGAAGTAACTTTTTTATTTTTTATTTTATTTTTTTTTAAGTTTAACTAAGGTTAAAAGGTTAAGGAGAGTTAAATGTAGATCGGACCAGTGCTTCCTATGGAAGTACTGCATCTTCTGGAAATACCATCCTTTATATGGACTTTATGTACACTATCACATTTGTGGCCCCTCCATTTAAATTTCTATAGTGTTTCTTTGTTGTAAGGAATAACAAGAATAGTTTGTTTTCCTTTGCATTTCTAGCTTTGACTCAGACTGACTTTGGCAGTTTTTGTTTCCTCTCTAGCTAGATGTTTTGATTTCTAAGACTGCTGTTCATATGCCTTTAGAGTGGATTTTTAACTACATAAGCAATAGAGCCGAGCAGCAGTTCATCTCACCTGAGGCAGTGGAGGCTGGAGGTGCTGTTTAGGGTGAGCACTGGCATCCGCTGCCTTCTGCAGTCTGCCCCTGCTCTCCCAGCATCCGGATTTGTTCTTTTAGGGATGTTAGAAGATATGTTCTTGCCTAGAGCTTTTTGTATCCATTCATGGACCTGTCGCCTCTGAATATGTTTAATTGCTTTCTGACCCTGCAGATCTTCTCAGCCTCCACAAACTCCTGTGTCAGCAGGTTTCATGAGTTCACCGTCCCAGTGCAAAGAGTACTTGCGTTCTTTCATCTCTCCTAAACTGCTGCTAGTAGTTTCACTGAATGACCCCTGCCCCTCATACTGCAGGTATGGGTGAATGGCTTTTGCATTCAGCTTATCCTTCTACCTTCAAGACTTTGCAAGCCTTGATTACATCCTCATTGGCCTTCCCCTCTCCAAACCAGATTCCCACCATTTTTCATTTCTCTCCATGAGGCTGCTCCATTCCCTTCATCATTTGCCAGACTGTCTATTGCTTTTCCCTAACTCCACTAAACCCTTTAGGAGATGCAAGACTAGACCTGCACCTGGTACTTCGTAAGGGCTTTCACAAGTTGCTGTACCAGCAAAATGATTCCTTTTGTCTTCTTAGACAAGAACTGCACACTGAACTGATGATTTCAAACATTAAATCCAGTTTAGCTGGATTAAGTCTGAATGCATCTATACATTTTTCCTCTCTACTTTGATTGCCTGTTCCGGGTAGCTTTTGCACCTTTTACAGGTCCTCTTAAACTTCAGCAAATTCTTGAGCTTGCCCATTTAATTAGTTCCAGTCACTTTCCTTTTTTCCTCAGAAAATCCTTATATTGTTTAGATGTCCATTAATTCATTTTGAATTATATCTTACAGTTATTCACATGCCACTGTATAATTTTTGTATTTCTAGAGTAGAAAATATTGTCCATGCCCTCTGATGGTTCACTAGCGATTAGTGGATTTTCTCTTATAATTTAGCACTAAGCTGCTGCCTGATCAAAGCTAAGTAGTGCTACAGAAAACCTCAGAGTAAGAAAATACATTTTAGAGTACAAGTATCAGCCTCAGCATAAAATGAGTATATTGCAAGTGAAGAGTTCACCACAACAAGCCCTAAATTCTAGAACACCCAAGGTCAACAGAGATGCATTCTTCCTGTTCAGCACTATTAACTTCACCCTACAGAGCAGATTCTTTTTCAGCCATACTAGAGCTGTATTCCCAAATGCCCTCCCACTTTACTCCCATCAGCAAGGGATAATGTTGACAACATCAGCAAATAATGTTGACACAACACTAAGCATGGAAAAAGGTCAGGATGCTGTGCCTCCGAGATAGTCTCCCTGTAGGTAAGGTAGTAATTCCTGCAGATAAGGACTGAACCTAAGCAGAATATTTGGCACTTTAGCATCAGTTGTGCAGCCAGTTACATATGACCTGGTCTGCACTATCCTCTTCCTTGCGAACAGGTCATCTTAATTCAGATGCACATGAGGAGGGTCTTGCAGGACTAGGCCTCAGAACTCATTTAAACTTTGGTTATATAAAGCAGTTTTTTTTTCTCTCTGGGTTGTAATAACAAATCAGTAACTGATTTCAAAATTAAGCTCCTTGTGTGCCTGCAATTTATGCATTTTAGCTACAAGCTTTGCTAACAATGTACAGGCAGAAGAAAATGATGGAGGGAGCAGAGAGCCCATTCTTCCATCTCTTCAGAATTTCTTTAGAAAATGATTGTACAAGCCCTAGCCTTTGACCTTTGTGCTAAAGTGGTAATCTTTAATTACAAGCAATTGGCCCATGTGAAGAAGGGTAAATCAGTCACTTAGTATAACATGCTATCATCTTCGCATATGTTGCTATTAGGAGCTCATTTTTGCTAGATAGAAGGATCACAAATTGTTCATCGCAGATACAGAAAAGAATCACAGTAAAAGAACCTCATTATAATAATTTCCAACTGAAAGCTTAAACCCACAGGTGCAGCAAAATGAACCTACAAATTCTGAAAAGTATTTCGAGATTTCAGTCCTTCTGGAGTCAGCATAATGTCCTTGTATTTATACCAGCGATACAGGTTCTTCCTCTGTCTTTGTTCCCTAGCACAAACCTATTTAACCTGCAGGCACAAGCCTCATTATTGTATCAGTGATCAATAGTGCTATTCCTATCTCTATCTTTTAAATTATAGATCCTATTGCCAGGCATCTCAAAATGAACCATAAAAACACATTCTGAGGTTATATTATTATGTAATATCTTAGGACAGGAACATTATTTACTATTACTAGATTTGGGTTTCTATCACACTAAATGCTTTGAAAGAAAAGAAGAAAAGAAAAAAAAAGGTCTTCTAAGATCTTCCTTAAAAGAACCAGTCTGTCTTCTCAGTACGTGTCTCACTGAAAAGTCTTTGAGTTTTGCAGTTGTCAGTCTGGTTCTTGTGTGTATTGAGCCATTGTCACCCATCACTTGAGACAGAGGCAGGAAAGTAGAGAAGATTGCTGCTCCCTGTTTCACTGCATCTATGCAGGGGAAACCTTAACACAGTCCTCAGTTTTTGGTCCCCAGTTTTTACTGCCCCTTTCCTGGGCTTTGTAATCTTCTTGAGCACCAATAACCAAACCTGTTGTTAGGAGCAGTGGAGGAGGGAGAATGTTGGAAGGGCAGCTTAGCAGTGTTTGCACAGCTGGAGTTGCATTAAATCCCAGTGCTCCCTCCGAGTTCTGAACATGAGCACAACAGAACCTGGATAGTGAGAACATAGATGGAGTAATTTAGGGTACAAATAGATAATCCTGGGATTTAGAGAGGAGGTCTAAGGAAGAAAAGGAAGTGAAAAGTGTCTGGGAACAAGATTGTCTGGAAGGTCTGACACAGAAACTGATATGGGGAAGAGAGTCACTGATGAAACAGGATGAAAAGGTGGAACTGGGAGGAAAGGCTTTTCTGAGGTTCTCAGGAAGTCATTCCAGGGGAATCCAAGTTCATTCCTGACTGCTTGTCTAGTCAGGATGAATGTAGACGTACATTAAAAAGCTTAACAGCTCTGCTGAATTTAAAGTCATGTCATCTATGGCCAAATAAAATAAATCAGGTCCAAGGAAAGAAGGATAATGGAAATGACAGGAATGTAAAGCTTGAAGGAACCTTAAGACATCTTCAACTTCCTAGTGAGGCAGCCACAGACATACAGACTCCTTCAGATGGTTATTGCTTATTGTTACAGAGCCTAGGTAGACAGTTAAAAGTTAAAAAACTTGAAGAAAGCAATGAATTAAGCAACAGGATAATGCTCCTGGGGAAGAAAAAAAAAAAAAAAAGAAAAAAGATTCTTCAAGATCTACCATAGAAGGCAAGGCAAGTAAAATGTCCAAGGGGGAAGAAAATTTTAGAACAATGGTGAATCAAGCATCTGTGTTGAATCAAAACTTGAAGAAACTGCACATAAGGAGTTGATTCTCTGTTGCTGCAAGAAGCTGTTGAAAAGAAACTAGGGTTTAGAAGGACAGCTATCACCCTTGCCCTCAGGAGAATATGCTAGGAGAGTAAGAATGCGGAATATTTTCTATATACTTTAGCAGAAATGATAGTTGCTCTTATTTGATTTTATTTTTCAGATTTTTTTAATTTTTAGGATATATTTTTTAGAATTGTAAGTTTTAAATCAAAAGCAGTCATTAATACATGAGCTCCAGAAGGTCGCGGACCTTCTGGTAATATTGCTTCATGTGATTGCTTGCCAAATATCTCAAACTAAACGTCAGAGCCTTGCTTAATGTAGGCAAATGGAGTTTTAACAATTTTTTCCTGAAGTTTTGCTCGTTTGCACTGAAGGAAGCTATGGTAAACTTTACATCTGGATATTGCAGGCCAACACACAAAAATCTAAAGATCAATGTGTGAATAGCAGATCGTGGTTTTTGTGTTTTCCAAGAGTGTGTTACCATTGTTTCACAAGAATGAAACTTGCAAAATAGTTCCCCTGTGCAATGTTCTAAATTAGTTTAAGGATATTTCTCCGAGTAGACAACAAGCAGTTCCATGAGATGAATTGATAAAGCATCCTCTTCTGCAGTGCTGTGCTGGATTCCCTTCTGTTTTCCAAGACGGTCACCTAGAAAAATATCTGGTTTTGGAACACATGTAAAGCCGTTTTCCCTTTTGGATTCTCTACTGTTTAGTAAGTATTTCATTCGTATTTTGGTACTTCCTTCAGTAGAAGCATTACAGTGATCTTTCCCTGGCTGTGTTCAAGGCCAGGCTGGATGGGTTCCTGGGCAGTTTGATCTAGTGATCAAAGGTTGGCAACCTTGACCACAGCAGGGGGGTTGGAGCTAGATCTCTGAGGTCCCTTCCAACGCAAGCCATTCTGTGATTCTATGATTTACCTGGCAACCTGTGGTCATCATAGCTGTAGAGGCACATCTTTGGGATCACTACTAACCAGGCACAGTTGCTTGAAGGTGCCTGGTAGGTTTAATGTGGGGAAAAGACAGACAAATTTATACACAGGCAATCAGATAACATAGTTAAATAAGCCTCTATTATTTAGGAAACCCTTCTAAATCAAGTCTTGGATTTCATTCCGTTATTTACCACATCTCTGTTTCAAAAAATTTTTCTACACTGTTACATGAATGGCACTGTCACACTCTGCATTAGAGATGAAAAAAAAAGAAATCTCTCCTTATCAGAACACTTCTGCAAATTTTTCCTGTAGTGGAAACAAATTTTTCTGGTTCTGGATCAGTAGCTAAATACACTGCAGAATGGCAGTGAAGCGCAGGCTACAGCCTAGCACATACAGCAGTGCAAACACGGAGAAAAAGAGGAAGAAGGCAATTGTTCCATTTGCCTTCATATAGCCCAGTAAATCTCAAACTTGGATACACACACATATACACAATACAGCAATATTCTCTTGAGACCATTTTGCATAAGGGCCTTGCTGTGCACAGGCAGCAGTGTACATAGACCCCATGCAACATTGCTTTTTTAAATGTGCACTGCTTTGCTGCATCGAGAGTCATCGGAAGAACGGACTTTAGCAGCCACTGGCTCTGCTTAGAGCCCATCTTCTCTGTCCTGCCAATAGCCTATAGTTTCTAACTTTGCCTTATATATTTCTCCTGGTACTGTTTCCCCTTTCCATAGAACCTAAGACCAAGCAAATAATCAGAATCCTAAAGATATTTTGAGTAGAAATTTATTTTAGTGTGCCCTGAAATCATTCAAAAGATGTAATGCTATTCAGCAGAACTTGAAATCTCAGAAAGGTTTCTGCTCGTTTTTTTCCTTTATGTG
The DNA here is from genome assembly GCA_013399715.1 of Alectura lathami. Taxonomy (NCBI): domain Eukaryota; kingdom Metazoa; phylum Chordata; class Aves; order Galliformes; family Megapodiidae; genus Alectura; species Alectura lathami. The sequence continues at coordinate 161,462 of VXAV01003020.1, read as the reverse complement.
AAGATACATCACTGCCAGGCAATCATGGCTTTTAATTCAGACCATTCATGTTGCTTTAATGTAGTTTGATGTGTGTTAATAATGCATACATGCCTAACTCAATGTGAACAGTGCCATGCCTAAAATTGGAAAATATTAAATATGTGTCTGTTATTAATTTCTGGTCTGCAGGAATAAAGAGCTAGCTGTTTTTCTAATTTTTGACCTAAACCCTAGCATTCCATCTCTCTTGGTTCATTTTCTAAACTGAGTTTTAGGGATTTCAGTCCTTCTTTATTCTACTTCACATTGACTTTATTATTTACCCCTGTTGTAAGATGCTGCGATTTTTGTTGTTGTTCTAACTAAAACCAAGGCACTTGTGTAAACCCACCGCTTTGTGATTAGCGGGGTGCCACTGTTATTTAGCCTGTAAGCACAACCCAAATAAAACCCAAGTCTCCAACAGCTTACAATGCACTCTTTGTTTTCTATTAGGTTTGTTTTCTACCTCTTAATTCCTCAAACAATTCACATTTATGTTTACTGCTCCCATGGCTGAACACCGTATTTAGGGCAGAGTAGAGTAAATGGAGTCAAAATGCTGATTTAGAAGCTTTGACCACGCCAGCAGCTGCTCTAAACCAGCAGAGCTGAAATGCGTTTGTCTTACAGCTGCTGAGGATCTGGTTTATTGGATCCAGAAATGGAAGGGGAAAATAAATGGTTGATGGAAAACTGTTTTCTTTAGAGAGTACTCAGCAGATTTTGCCACAAGTAACACTATCAGGATGTGGTGATTTTTCCAGGGGGAAGGATTTAAACAACTGCTGGCCTGTGAGGGACAACATCCCAAGGGTTGGGCAAAGATCCTGCATAGGGATTCACTTCATTTGTACCTGGCTCTCAAACCTTAGACACCCAGGGTGGGACTGTTGACCAGACAGAGGCATACGGTGTTATTAAAGGTGTCTGTGGCTCCCACCTTGCATCTGCCACTTCAGAAGGGTGCTGTGAGGTAAGCTGGATGTCCCCTGCAGCTCTGATACACAAGGAGTCTTAGTAGCACTCTAGAGCTGTGGCATCTGAAGCCCACTGTAGGCTGAGCTAGGTGTCCAAGATTAATTCTTAGACCTCTTTTCCGCCTTATTGTGTGGTTGTGTCTGATGAAGCAGTGCAGGTTATTTTGTTTAGTATCAAAGGTGTAGCTTTTTTGACACACAGTCCTTCTTCCTCACAGGCACTTCTAACAAATGTAAATTAAAAAGCCTGCCTCTTCAAGCAGAATGTGCTGTGCATAAAATGCATTTGCCAAATAATTTCACCACTGCAATAATCCATTTCTTGATTTAAAAGCCTTGTAAACATGTCAAAATGGTTGGTTGGTTCTACCAT
>VXAV01003020.1:142477-153843 GCA_013399715.1 Alectura lathami | reverse complement strand
TTTTTTTTTTTTTTCCATGGTATTTGGCTAGCAAAGGGTTTCAATGATCCACTTTCAGGATAACTGTTTGTGCAAAACTAGTCTGCAGGAGCAATGACTTTTTAATCACCATCAGTAAGGTAACCCTAAGTGTTTCAACCACATTCATGTGCTGCCAGCAAGTTTTATGCTATTGATACAGATGGTATGGATAAGACTCTCTTTATCCTTCCTTTAGAGCTGAAACTTGTGTTGATGTCCGCAGTGTTTGAATAGTCTGGTTTTAATAGAAACATAAAAACGCCATATGGAGCCAGACAACCGTTTCCTTCCTTCAGTGTGTTTGGTGAGTTTGAGTTTACTTTAACATGACATCTTATAAATCATGTATCATGTAGTGACCATATAAGGTTACCTTTTATTGAAAGGATATTGGTGTTGAGAGCTTGCTATGCTTGGATATTTATTAAGGAAATGAAAGATCTCTAGAACATACGATACACCTTGTGTTGCTGAGCATTATTAGTTTACCAACAGAAAAGTGTTTCTTTCTTTCACCCCTCTGTGTCTACAAGATAAAATACTGAAATAAGATTTGCCCTTGAATTAAAGCCTAATGCTGTGTACATCCTGTTGAAGTCACACACTATTTGACAGTATGTTTTGAATTCACTCCCGGCTTCATGTTTTATGCAGGAAGGAAACATACCTGTGGAGATAGCCTCAGGCAGTGGTAATTAAAATATGACCGTGTGCCACATGACCTTAAGGCATATTACTGCTTCAACCCTTCACCTTGCAGTTGTTAAAATACTGGGCTTGGCTTATTAACAAAGAACCATCTCAAAGTAAGAAATGTGCTGGGGGAAACAGGTCTATCGTCTTCCTCTTTGTAGCAAGGAAGCAATAAGTGATAGCTCAGTAAGTCCTGTGACAATGTAATATCTGTCCATTTTCTGCTGTGGCAGCTGCAGAATGCCTAAAGCAGGTGGTGGAGTGTAATGAATCCATCAGTTTTGGAAAGAAAGCACAAATATAATGGTAGTGACAGAACAGAAATATCAAAATATATGTTCCCATGCACCCAGTCTCCTAAGTCCTCTGATTTTTCCTGATCTCTCACAATGATCAAATCTGAAAAATGTGTTCCTGTTTTTATTTTTTCCAGCATGTGATGGGCTGTTAACCAGAGTGAGCTGCTGGCTGTTTCAGCAGATTACCTGATTACCTCCTGGGAGAGCCCACTGCCTTGCAGGTAGAGGGGCTACTTTCATGTGTGACCCTTTTACCACCTATGAAGCCATTTAGATACAGATCTCTCAACCTGCATCTCATCAAGGTGTGTAATGTGAAGTGACAACGCTTTTGCAGCCTGTTGTGTTTGGCTGTACTATGACACCAGTATCTGATTTCTTCAAACTACTTTTTCAGAAAACATGATTCCCAAGCTTTCTCATAGGCAAAAAAAAAAAAAGATAAAAAAAACGCTAACACAGGTAAAAGAAGGCATTTCCTTTTGGTATCACTTAACAGTTCTCTGGGGAAGAACGGTTCTATGTGTAAGAAATCTTTGCGGTTGTAGCACCTAATGCTCAGGAGGTAATAAATATGGTGTCTCTGTACAAGTGGGAAACTGAAGGTAGAAGAGCTCCCCACAATATCAGAACCACATTGTCAGGCACAGAGCCCAGACTTTTTGAAAAAACCCAAATACAGGACTTACATCTTTGCAGAACTTGGCAGTTCCCAGTGGGAACTGGGAGGGTTTGGGGCAGATCTTCCCACATTCCCAGTGTAGTTCAATGGACCCTCATGAAGGATGATGTCTAGGAAAACCTGAGTGGAACAGGGGTGTTGCTGGTGTGGTGATTGGTAACCGGAATTATTTACTGGCCAGCCTGTTTGTGCTATGTTGCATTGCTGGGTATGGATATGCCTTCTGTACATTGCACAGACAGAGCATGTTTGCTTATGAATGGGCATGCTCCTGGGACTGTCCTTGTTTGGTTCTCCATACGCACGCACATGCACACACACCCCATCACACTACATCCATAGGGTGTAAACAGACTTGACGGAGCAGAAGGATAACCAGAGACAGAAGTGGCAGCAGAACAAATAAACCATCTACTACCACAACCTCTCTGCAGGCAAATCCTAATGTTTGCAGAATCTGAGGAAAGCAAATGAAGAGCATTCAGAAGTACAAAGTGTGGTTACATCTTACAAATGCTGACTGCTTGTTCCTTACATTCACAATTGTTTGTGTGGTTTTTTTTTTTTTTGCTGTTTCATAGAGGCTTAATTCCTTTTCATCTACATTTGATTTCCTATAAATAGCTGTGTTCTGTTTTCTGTATTCATGTTTAAATTCATGTTTACTTCAAAGGCAGAGGAACTTCAGATGTCCTTTGTTTACTTCTGGTGGGGGACCTCAGACATCTGGTTTGCTCTCATCCCATGTATGGAGCAGTTAGGAGCTTCCAGCTATTAACTCAGGCCATGAAATGACCCACTTGAAGCTATCACCTCTTTCTAAAATTACTTCCCCAGCTATGCTTACCTCTCTCACCTTCTTTTCTGTTAGTATCTAGTCTTTCATCATTTTCTCTGCACAAGGGCTCTGTGGTTAGACACAGAAGCTAGAAGTCCGTGCCAATCACTTCTGTGGTATCCTTTGAACATCACTTCTCTGCCTGAGATGATTAAAGATTTACCTTACTCAGGATGGACGAAGTATGGACTTCCTATGATTTCTGAGCTGTTAAACATCCCAGTTGAGGCAACTTCAACAGACTCTGTAAATATTAGAGCCTGCATGAGAAACACGATCTTCTTAGCAGCGAATGAAATCCTACACTTTTGCACCTGGGAAGCAGCTAAGTAATTGTGAGTGCAGGGTCAACTTTAGCCTTGGTGTAATTGTCATAGTTTTTGGTTTATGGTCCCAATGTGATTGTGGGCTTCATCTGGACTGAAAACAAATCAAGCCATTTCCTGCAGAAGCTGAATGAAATGACATGGGGCTTTGTCAATCAATGTCATTTTGATAAGCTCATTAGAACCAGTGGCTGTTAGAGGGCAATGGCCAGAGGTTATGGTCTTAGAGCCATCATTAAGTCTGGCCTGACATACAGGTATGTAAACCATAACTCAAGCTTTCATAGTTAGGTAGATTTACACCAGCTGAAGATCTAGCCTCCTTCTTTTATAACATTTATCATAACTGTCACAGCTGAAACATAGTAGATAACTCAAAAATTTTGGAGGGCAAAATTATCTATCAACGTGTGTGTTTATGAGTTTACGTAAGAGCGTTATTTCAGTGGTATGATTTCCTGTTTGTTCATGTGAGGTGGCAAAACCTCATAGCCCTAGACAGAAATAAAGGGGGAAACAAAGTGTTAAATGTGCAAAAGTGTGCAAAAATTGTTTCCCTCTTACTCCTCATATTCTAATATAGCAAAGGAGCAGTAAAAAGAAGATTAAAAAATGAGAGCCAATCTTTAAAACAGAGTTGTGATCAGTGGAGCATAAGCAGCACTTCAGAGTAAATTTTATAGAATTATAGGCAAAAAATTCCATTCAGACATGCATCACAGATTAAACAGAAAAAAAAAAAAAACAACACTCAATGAGTACAGTGTTTTATTTTCCAAAGGAAAATATATTACCACAGCTTAAAATGACAAAATATCAGAAAGATTTCCACTTCATGGTATATTATTTTATATTAGAAAACTTTAAAAGTGCTTTGGACTGAGTTCAGAAGGGAAATACTTGGGTTCATTATTTGATACCACCTTATATCCTGTGGCAGTAAACCAGGACCTGCATTGTCCTCTTGGGGCTGCTCTGAATAAATGCAGCTTGTTGAGTTTCACTCTAGACAAAAAGTGGTTGGTGGCTTTTATTTTCCCTCCATCAGGTTTTGTTCATCAAAATGAGCAAAAGAAGGCTAATTCTGCCGTAACATCTTAGTAAGACCAAGTGAAAAAGAATGAAATGTAGACATTTATCTGAAACTGTATTGTGGAATCTGCCTGGTGATGCAAAAAGAATAATTAACACCTTCGTTGATAACTTGGATTGCTTTTCTGGTAAGAGAGCAATAGGATTATTTTAATCAGAGAGTTTCTCTTTCTTTCTGTTGTACTCATGATACCAAAAGGAAACATCTCAGGGTCAATTCATAGACTTTATCAATTCATAGATAAAGTGCTTTCTGCTTTTTATAAAATATGGGTGTCTGACACTGAAGAAAGGTGCAGTTTTGTGGATTAGCTGCTGAGGCTGTACTGCATTTTTTCTGCTTCATCCTCATCTTCATTCTGTGGTAGGGTATTTGTTATAATAAGAAGCAGTGAATATAGGAATAGGATGAAAATAATTCAAAGTGCACTTTAATAATGGTCTGGAGTTGTGTGTTTTCTGTTCGAGGCACATGAGAGTTTACAAATAGACATTTTAGAGACATATAGAGCTCCAAAGATTGACCTAACCTGTATTTCTGATGCAACCAATTTGCTTTCATAAACATAAACCTCTTCTTCCAGTATGAATCAAAGAACCTGCCAGCGTGCTGGAGTTACTTAACTATTAGAGGAGGCTTCTGGTATGTTAGTCCTCGAGGCAATAAAATCTCCTTAGGGAATAAGAGCAAATTTATGGCCTATTACTACAAAATGTTCTGTGTTTTCAGGCCTAGCTCTGAGTCTAGGAGACTTTTTTTCTCCTTTGCAGTTTAATTTACTAAACATAGCTAAATTGTGGTATTCATAGAATTCATTCATATAATCAATGGGATTATACAGAAGTGGACCGAGAGGGGAACTCTGGAAGTTGCCTGGTCCGTTCCTCACTGCAGGACAACATCCAGTTGTACACGTGTCTTCTCTCAGTGATGAAGGCTCTGCTGCAGCCCAAAGATGATTGTTCAACTCTCTGTAACACTGGAAACTTTTTCCTAATGTCTAACCTAAAACTCTCTTGCTAAATTATACAACATTTCCTTCTTGTCCTGTCCAATAAGGTTACAGAGAAGAGACTGTTTGCTTTCTCTTTAAAACAATAGTTTACAGATTCAAAGATCACTGTTGTGTTTTGTATTAGTCTTTTTCTCTCTAGACTGTGCAAGCCTATCTTTTTCTCCTGGATGTCCAGACTTATGGTCATTCATGTTGCTCTCCTTTGGACCTCATTGGCCTACATGTTCCTTAGAATTAGTTGGGTGAAACTTTGTCTGGATGTAATACCCTGAGGTCTTGCGGGTATTGAGTAAAGGAAAGAAAACTTATATTCGTCTTACTAAAGGCAAAACTTTTCTTATGTTTTTGTGTTGATCTTCTGACCAACTGTAGCAACTGGATCCTTACCTACAAAGTAGTGCCAAGCGAATTAATTTATGTAACAAGCTGTTGCTGGCTCGTTATATAACAGTCGATTCACTTGACTTCCATCCTCATTGCTAAGACTATTCCAATATGGTCAGATTCCTTTGCAATGCTTGTCCTGTCCTGCAGCAGATGCAGAACCCTTCCCAGCAATGTGCAATGTGCAGTTTAATAGCACCACACTCTCTTCTATCAACCAGTTCATTAGCAGTGAATAGTATCAGGCCAGGAGAGACCTCTATGGAATCCACTTGATGCAGCCTTTGACAGTGAACCATTGGTAATTATTCTCTTCCATATGGCCTTCTAACCAGTTTTGCACTCATTTGCTAGTAGTTTCCCCTAGTCCACATTTTTTTCTCTTATTTATCAGAATGTTATATGAGACAGTGTCAGAAAACTTACTAGGGTCAAGATATATGATACTTACCGCTTCTTCCATGTCCACAAGGTCTATTACCTTGTGGGGGAAGGAAATTACATTAGTGTGACACAATTTGTTCTTGACAAATCCATGCTGGCCATAACTCATCTCCTCGTTATCTTCTAGATGCTTACAAATAGTTTCTCTGATTATTTGTTCCATCATTTAAAGTATTACAATTAGAAGAGTTGTCAGTTAAACATCTTCTTTATGCGTCTTGTTGTACATTCATTATCTGAAAATGCACAAAGATTTTTGTGAATTTTATCAGTTTGTGCTTCTTCTAATAATGGTAGAAATAAAGCTGCAGGTCTTTTTGCTGCTTGCCTGGAAAGAATGTGGCTTCTGGAATGAAGTCTATATTCTGTTTCCAACCTTTTACTGGTCACATTTATATTTTCCTTTCTCTCTCTTTGTTTTAGTGGGGAAATTTAACCAGGTAAACTGAAACTCCACAGGCTTAATATACTCTTTCTGTTCCATTGGCAGCAGCCTGGTTTTGCCCTGTTGGACAATATGTGCAAGTCCCCCATCACCTGGCTGGTGCAACCAAGAGGATTTACTTCCATGTCCTCTTCTGGCAGAAGTGGCAGTGCTGCACAGTCCCACTGGGAATGTGGGACTGGAAAACCAGTTGCTGCTGGTAGGGGAACTGGCAGCATGGTTCCAGGAACAGGGCTACTGGGATGCTGGAAGGGCTCTGAAGGAAAGGGAAAAGTAAGGGCAAATAATGCCCTCAATCATTTCACTTTGTTTGCAACCCAGCTAGAAAGGAAAAGTGTGAGATTTCATCTGGCAGTCATTCTTTCTTAAACTTGTTTTTCTTTATTCATTTAGCAAGATGCATACAGGCTGTAGGGCTTGTAAGAGCTCTTTGTTATTTATTTCTTTGCATTCACTAATCATCTCTGGTTAATATTTATTGCATGATATGGCAGACAGAATAGAGTGACCATCCCCTTTCCCTTCTCTACCCCCAGCCTCCCCATGGAAGGGGACAGACATAGTATGTCCCTTGCAGAAGAACTTTTCTCCAGCCCTAGCCAACTTCAAAAGCCATTTGCTGTGATCTAAGAGGTTAATACCAGAACCACAGTGCAGTACTTTCCAATAGATCTCCAGTAACTGGTCTTAATCAAGTCCAGAAATGTTCCACCTTTTCTCTGCACCAGGTTAAAGAAAAAAAAAAAAAAGATAATAGAGAAATATAGTAATGTACAACTTTATCAAACTTTATCAGGCTTTTATTGGATGCTGCCCTATGTACAAACTTTTAAATTGAACACACTGATATACTACCCAGCATCAGTTTTCAGTGACATGAGCATCAAGCCAATTACATGTAATCCCTTTTGACAGGCATATTAGGCTTTTTAAACAGAAATTCTCAGAGAAGAATAAATGTAAATAAAAAGATAATCTGTGTGGTCTACTCCACATCCAGGTAAAGTGAATGAAGGTTTCTATTCACGGACTGTCCCTTATGCTCCCTAAACATGAGACTCTAGATTGTTCAAGGTTTAAAATGTGCTTCTAGACAAAGGGTCACTGCCATGCTTCTGAAGCTTTCCATTATTTAGCAGAAATCATTAACCATTCCTTTGTTAGAACAGGCTGCCTGTCAAAGCAAGTTCAAGCAAATTCGCTGCTGCATCCAGTATGTTTTACACAAGGGAAATGCAGCTGTTTGTGCAGATGCCTTTGTACAAGCACAGAATTGCCACTATTAAAACTTTAGCCAGCAGTAAAAGTATGAAGAAACTGCACCCAGATTTTATTTTTTTTTTTTTCATTAGCCTGTTTAATTGAAATAATTCATGCACTTTTCTTTTTTTACACTGTATGAACTTTATCTTCCTATTCTTCCACTTCTCACATTTTTTTTCTCCCAGGCTTTGGAGATGAGATGAAGTGTAGCTACTTCCATGGCTGAGATGTCCCGTGCCCAGACTGTGAGCAAACAACAATCTTGGAGATGTATCAACTGCTATGTTATTAGTTTTGCAAAAATTACCTTCCAGTACAGGAAATCAAAAATATTTTCTTGAAGTTTATGTTGAGCTGCAGATTTGTATCTTCTACGGGAAGACAATGAACTTCCTGATTTTCTCTGGAAAAATGCGCCAGCCAGAGTTTTGGGTATAGATGAACTGCTATGAGAGTTTTGGATGAGCATCAGAACTAAAAGGAATAACCAGTCCAAAACAATAAACGGTTGATTTGACATGTTTATTGTTGTGTTTTTCTCCCCCATCCGTGTTTAAGTGGAATACAGCAGCATTTCTCTGACTTGCATCTTGGTGTGTTGGAGATCTGAAGGAATGGAGTGGTGTGGATTGGTCCTTGATATGCAGCTACTTCATTAGATTGCTGTTTGGCAAGGACTTTACACATAGCCCCTTGCAGCTGGTATGAGGTTTTCCATGGCATAAGTGGGCTTTTTTTTTTTTTGACTTGGGGCTTGGTGCAAGACCCTGGAGAAAGATATTGCCTCTTACTTTGCAAGCAAGCTGCTGTGAGCAGTAGTCTTCAGTCTTGAGAATGAAAACGGGAAAGGGGAGACGCATGAGCTCTGCAGTACCAAGAACAGCTTTGAGAAAGTGAATAGAGAATAATTCTTTCCTGTTTCTCATAACACAGATATTGGGGCCACTCATAGAATCATAGAATTGTGGAATGGCTTGGGTTGGAAGGGACCTTAAAGATCATCTAGTTCCATCCCCCTGCCGTGGGCAGGGACACCTTCCACTAAACCAGGTTCTCAGAGCCCCATCCAGCCTGGCCTTGAACACTGCCAGGGAGGGGGCATCCACAGCCTCTCTGGGCAACCTGTGCCAGTGTCTCACCACCGTCACAGTAAAGAATTTCTTCCTGATATCCAGTTTAAATCTCCCCTCTTCCAGTTTATGACCATTACCCCTTGTCCTGTTGCTACATGCCCCTCTCAAAAGCCCCTCCCCAGCTCTCCTGTAGGCCCAATTCAGGTACTGGAAGGCTGCTATCAGATGATCTTCAAATGATCACCCTTAAAAAAAGCAAAAGTGAGTTTGATTTTTGTTCTATACATCACATGGTTAAAATCTGGACATCACTGCAATTGGACATTGAGGGATGGTCAAAAGTGCAGAGAGGTTAAAACAAACAAATGAAACAGGTGAGACAGAGTCATGTAGGTCAGACCCTTTAATGAGGTTGCACGAATGCATCTGCAGCTCCTTCAAATGAAAACCTGGCTGCCAAAAGCTCTGAGGACGTAGTAAGGAAAGACCATCCTTAACTTGCCTAGTGTTTTACTTGCTCCCTTAGTCATTGGCCTCTCTGGCACAGGAGAGGAACTCTGTCCTTGAGTCCTCCACTCAGTCCAGGGTAGCATAGTTCTCACTGGATATGGACAACAAAATGTGTGAGCTCAACATTCCCCTCCTGCAGATATTCCCACAAGCAATTCACAAGCTTGCCTGCATGCCTGCAAGAAGCCAGTGTTCATCAGACTAAAATGCATGGCAAAATTAAATCATTTTTAAATTGGAGTTAATGCTAATAGGTACTTTTCCACCGAGCTCATTGTGTTCCGTTTCACATGCAAATCTCTCTCCTTGGTTCATGAAAAACAGTTGTTTCTTTAACCTTCTTTTAAGTAGGTATTTTCTCTCATTTCCTGTATGTCTGAAATACCTGACCACAGTTCCTAGTTATTATGAATGTAACACTCATAATGACAGTAATAACTGTCTTCTTCATTTGCACAGCACCATTAGCCAAGCCTCCCAGCCAGTCAAATGTGCGCCAGGGAAGGAATTAGATCTTTTCATTAGGAGGCTAACAAACTGAAGGCGTGACAGGACACAGCGTAATGACTGCAGTATCAGCAGGCTTGGAAGTGAACAGGTAAGCAGTGTACAGACATTAGTCCTGGAGTGGTCATCCAGGGGAATTTTTCTGGGAAAGCACACAGGAAAAGAGGATGGACCTTTGAGAAACATGCTTTATGACACAACAGCCCATGTGTATGTGTGTTTGTCTTCAAAGGGCAAAGAGCAGATAAATGGCCAGCTCTTCTGGGTGTCAGTGAATGTTAGATACCTGAATGATCACTGCTTGCTTGTGAGGGATGAAGAGACACGGCCCCTGCTCAGGTGGGTAAGCTCAAGAGCACATTAAACAGCTATGCTGATGTGTTTGGATTATTATTAGCGCCCCAGGAAGGCTCAGTGTTCAGGCATGATAGTTCAGAATCTTCATCCAATGAATATGGATATTTCTCTCTGATTTCATCATGTACTCTGGTCAGGATGACCCTTCCTTTGTTCCTACATGACATATTGTGTACTCTTTGGTTATTCAGTGATTACATTACAGGCATTACACTGACATCCAAGTCTTATCATCATAAATTTAAAAAAAAATTGCATGCTGTTTTCTGCAATGCTATAAGACTATTTGCAAATTGAAAGTCAGTGGCGAGTGCAACAGGCTGCTTGCTCAGCAGTCTTGCCAGTGGGGTGCAGAACAGCGGTTCAGCCCCATCCATGCGCGCTAACAAAAATGTTTGTCCAGGGAGCGACAGCAGGAGCCAACATGCTTCCGGGATTCCTTGGGGCTCAGCCTGCTCCTTGCTCTTGGCAGTGTTGTTTGATGCCCTTTGGGTGCATGTAACCGTGGGATGGGGTTATGGGCATGTTTAATAATGACACAGTAAAGGAATATTTGGAGGAGTCATGAGGAGGCTGAAGCTCTGCGGAGGTCAGCTCCTGGCATGACATCATCTCCTTCCTGCAGTGTTGCGAAGGTCACCTTTGAATCTTTTATTCTGTAGTACAGCAAAGGCTGGGGACAGCTTCCTTGTGCTCTGTGTAAGGGATCTTTTCCACCACCAGGAGAAGCAACAGCAGCACTTCTTTATTCTTTGCAGTTGCTCCTCAGTTCTCAGTCACTCTGTTCTTCCCCTGGGGAGGGACTCCATGGTAATGGCCATAAGTTGGAAGAGGGGAGATTTAGGCTAGATATTAGGAAGAAATTCTTTCCTGTGAGGGTGGTGAGACACTGGCACAGGCTGCCCAGAGAGGCTGTGGATGCCCCCTCCCTGGCAGTGTTCAAGGCCAGGCTGGATGGGGCTCTGAGCAACCTGGTCTGGTGGGAGGTGTCCCTGCCCATGGCGGTGGGGTTGGAACCAGATGATCTTTAAGGTCCCTTCCAACACAAACCATTCTGTGATTCTATGATTCTTTGATTCCCCTCCTGCACCTGGTTCCTCTCTAGAAGCTCTGGCTTCTGGATTTGCTCCCTGTCAGTATATTGCCCGCCTGCTTCTGCTTTTGGTCTAGCTAGAGCCAAACTTATTATTCAATCAAAACTCAGAGGGAGTTTTGCTGAGTTATGGTAAACTCACTGGGGCAAAAGCTGTGCCTTTCTACTCTCCAGTGAGATACCATGCATATTGATTGTGGCTGAGAGAAAATAAAAATGAATACATTCTTATTGATTACACGTGTCCTTACTCACTATGAGATGCACTGCACAGCCCCAGTAGATTTATGGTTTCCCTTCATGGCTATTAGCAATAAATCCAT
>VXAV01003020.1:122802-142463 GCA_013399715.1 Alectura lathami | reverse complement strand
CCCCCCCCCCCCCCCCCCTTTCTCTTTTTCTTTCCCTTTTCCTTTAAGTAATCTTGTGTTTTGCAGGATGAATTTGAATAAAGAGAGTGGACTATAAAAGAACTTGTGGGAAAGTTCGATAAGCTGCTTTTAACTTCCCACTCACTCTAAAAATTCCTCCTTGACATGTCTGAAACCCAGTCAATTCCTCCCAGATGCGGTTCAGATGGTCTGGGCCCACCAGATACTAGTTTTGTGCACCAGTGCACTTCTAATGAACATGCAATTTCTCTTCCAATGCAATTATGGCAGTACAGCTGTGGACCAGACATTCAGAGCAATGCTTTTCTTCCAGCATAAGAAACTACAGATATTTCCTTTGTTCCAGGCATATATTGGACATTTCTGAATTTTAAGCACTGCAACCTTACTTACTATTTTCTCTTCCAGTCCTCCGTTCTGTATCACGTAGCTGCTGCAGTGAATGCCATTGTAAAGCTTAGACACACTGGGTAGACTTGAATTCCTGTCCTTTGAAGAGCAAGTCTTCAGTTTATGAGCAGGAATTGAGCAATCCAAGTGCATTATGCCTGTATTGCCATATTAAAGTGGCACAGAGCTGTAAGCAGAGCTGACATTTCTGTCTGTCAGCCACACACAACAGATTTGAACTGAGTTGGCAAGTTGGAAGGAGGCAGAAAAGGGGAAAATTGTGCCCTCCCAGAGCAGAAAGGAGCCAGGTGGAGTGGCGCCACAGACAGAAAGAAAGAGCTACAATTTAAGAGAGTTTTCTGTGCCTCTTTAGAAAGAAAAAGATGTGAAGGATATGAGTATCAGTGGAGATGCATTGAAGTAAAAGAGAACATGATGAAGAAGAATGGACAAGAGAAAGAGAAAGTTTATGTGCGATACCATGGAAGAGATATCCTGCTGTTGACATCTGCTAGGATCAGGAGGAGTCTTCCTCAGAAAGATGTTGAAATCCCCTCACTCAACACATTTAAAAATAGACTAAACAAACCCCAGTGAGCCAGACTCTCATCTCATACTCACATGGGGCTGTAACTCACTCCAGCAGCTGTCTTTTTGAAGCCTGTGAAGCCTTGCAGAATGAGAGGGGCTGAGCTGGATGCAAGGCAGAAATCTGGTCCCGGGTGCTGCAAGAAGTGATCCTGCATTGTAGCAGACATGGATTAAATGAATGATTTTTTCCTTTCAGATTGGACAAGGCACACTGACACATGCCTTCCTGCATAGACATGAACTAGAGGAGGAGACTTGAAGCAAAGCACGCGCCAAAGGGCTTTGCAGAAGCTGCAGGAGGGCTGCATGCAGCCAAATACAGGAGCTCTCTCTCTCACTTCCATCCAAAATCAGCGGAGCTCTGATAAGTGTATAAGGTAACTTTCCTCCTTCTTACACAGTTCTGAGTGATGACAGTATCTCTGTGATCTTCAAGAGGAAGTAAACATTTGTGATAAACATCTTCTCTCCAAATGTATTTAGTGAAAATACACATTCTTTTGTATACATTTAATTACAGGATAACAGATTTTGTCCAAATAATTAGGTAACTTAAACCATGCAGTCTTTCCCAAAGAACTATATTTAACCTTCATTTGAATTTAGTTTACTCATCACAGTGCCCCTTAAGCAGTTCTGTAAGCCAAAACACTGATCAAGTATTTTTTAAATGTCAAATGTTACTTAATTGTGGATAGCACTGAATTTGTTTTTAGACGTAACTGCTTTTGATCTGCTGCTGTTTTTTGTCTATCCCATTGTCGTATTTCTCTTCATCAGAAGTTTTTGTCAACTGTTTAATCCGTACACCACCACACTTTCTAGACAGCTGAAGAATTCAAAGAAGAAATGTGGGGGAACTCTTCAAAAGCTTCATGAAGTATGAAACAGGATGCAGATTAGTGTCTTGCCACTACAGACCCCAGCATTTGCAAGAGGAGGAAAATTTTTTTTTTTAAATTCCAGTATTATTTAGGGATTATAAAAGTTTTGCGTGAATTAAGGGTAGCACTGTAAAGAGTAATTTTGCAGCACTAATATAAATCAGTATAATTTTATTGGCTTTAATGCACCTATTCTCATTTACACAGCTCAGGATCTGGCTTCTTATATCTGAATGTATCTTTCACTGCAGGGAAATAGACCATTTTTCTCCTGACTTGCTCTTTCCTTTTGTCTTGCCCCTGTAAATTATATATATTAGGTTCACAAGCAGTGCAGTAAAAGTAAACAGCAAGAGATGGAGTCTCACAGTTTGAATGAATTATAACAAAAGCTACAGTAGGTCTGACCTACATTAAACTAGTTCAGTAGAACAAGCTTTGCGTGAAGTGGCTTGTATTTCAAGGTTGTCTCTAAGGTTGATTCTCATTTAAAAAAAAAAAAAATAGGAATGATTCCAAAGATGCACGGTAGTGTTATCGGTCTCTTTGGAACAAACAAAAGCCAAAGTATGCTCTACAGCTCAGCCATAAAAACAAAAGAGCCGGAAGACTTTCCTGTAACAACATCTATCGCTGGGTGATAGCAGTTGAAAGTACTTACGATGATTATGATTAATTTCATTAGTGCTCAATTCACTTTAATACTTTTCTCCCTCTATCTCTGAATGCAGATAATTTTTCCCTGCAAGTAAATCCAGGGTGACAGTTTAATAGGCTCATACATGCTTAGATCCAAAATGAGACTGTAATATTAACATTCTATTGACCAGTTATAGATTAAGCAAACTGAGGGCACACTTAAGTAAATGACTTCAGAGGGACAAGTTAATGTGCTAAGTGGTTCACAGGCAATGATTAAAAATATTCTTCATTTTCTTGTAAATTAATAGGTTTCTTTAATTATTCTAATAAAGCCACTTTTTGGTATGTTACAAATTTGATGCATGCTTTAAAAGAAGATGCTGAGTTGCTGGATCTGGAAATTCCTGTGTTGCTTGACAAAAAGAGGAAACAGTCATATATAAAATCAGCCTTGCATATGGCTAGAGTTTCCAACAGGTCATCTTCTATTCCACAAGCAGGTTTACATTTATCCATTGCGTGGAGGGTGTTATGAGTTTAGAAGTTTAGAAACCAACAGCATCAACAATTCTATAAGTGGACTTAGGAAACATCCAAGTATCTTTGAGGATTATCACTGTATTTCACAACAGTGTCTAGTCAAATGAGCACTTTTTTTTCCTCCAACAGCCTTACATCTTTCAAATTAAATTGATCAGTCACTTAAAAAAAAAAATAACTTCAACAAAATCTCTGCAACAACAGCAATGTATATGCCTGGAAGTGCTAAAGCCTTGCAAAGGATAAAGGGGCATGGGAATGATGAAGTGAGCTACAAACTCCGCGTGAGTTTTATTTACCCAGAAGATGCTCAGGTAATATGGTTATCTAAAATATAAATAGCCCATCACCACCAACATTATAATGGAGAGATTAGTTTAAAAGATAGTGTCTTATTAATAATCTTACTGTGGTTTGTCTTGCAAGGCCACCAAGAAGCCTTGTCACACACACATTGTATGTGTCTTGGGATGGGATCATCCTGGCCTCCAGAGCCAGTGATGAGACGAGATGTTCACCTCACCCCGCCCAACAGGAGTTTCTCTAGTGGAGATCTGCACTATTTGCGGAGTGAAGGTAGGTCTATACAATGGAGAGACTTCATCCTACTCTGATGATTAAATTTTCTTCAGTAAATCAGAACAGAAGCCTGGGTTATCTTTTTACTCCTTTGCCCAGCATCCTGTCATGTGATCGCGCTCACGGTAGTGATGTTTGATCTGAGAGGGTTGCCATTGTACTTCTCTGAAAATCAGAAGCAATTTGATTCGACAAGTTCAAGGCCCAAAGAAACTATGAAACAATGACCAAAGTTTCCATCTTTTCCATCTTCCTCTTTTTTTTCTCCCTCACCCTAATTACTGTAAGATAGGATCCTTTCTCTCTGGTTTTCCCAGCAGTTTTCACATCCACATAGTCAAACAGGAGATGCTTCCCTGGCTTCTCTTACCTGTTCCCCAGCCAACCACATCAACTAGGGAAGGAGGCTGTCTTTTCACCTCTCACTGGGAAAAATCATTATCAAAAATGTCAGACCAGTACACTTCTACTTCCCTGGCAGAAGCTGCTCTGTGCTTAGTGGCCTGGCAGCCATGAGGAATGTCTAATGGAGTGATGCACAAATGTGTTCAGTACAGAACAGATGTAGGAGGCAAAGGAGAGGAGGAGGAAAGGAGGTTTGACTTAGGACTCCATGTTAAAAGCACTTGCACAGCCAAGCCCTAGCTATTGTTTACAGTCAGCCCCCTTGCCCCAGGTACATTTGCATTGGAAAGCTTTCAAAGTTTTCTTTCCAGGTTAGTTAAAAAAAAAAAAAATCTCTACCAGAGTTGAGAAAAACATTTTGGACTCATGCCACTTACCATGTATGTGGATGTATGTGTGTATGTTTGCGTGGCAGGTGGGGAAGGGAGGAGAGGGAAGTCCTTTCAACTTGCAGACAGATTCTCCAGTGGGTGGAAAAGGTGTTTGAAATCCATGGAGCCAGGCTGGGTTACAACTGCCGACGACTTGGCCCAGGCAGCTGTGATGTTGTGCAGAGCTGTGGTTTGGAGAAACCCAAATGTGGCTGTACAGAAGTAAAAGCTGAAAGAGGTATTTGGTAGCTGGTCCTGTTTCTTTCATGTGTGAAGGACAGCTGTGCAGCTGGAAGGAGTGATGCTGGCAAGCGCATCGGATATGTGCATTTTCTCTCTCTTTTGTGGGTCGGATCATAACAATTAACTTCTCTGAATGTTTGCGGTGAGTCTAATCTCAGGCGTGTCTGCTCCTTTGCGTTTGCAGCTGAGAGTTGCAAATAAAATGGCTAAGTACTGCTGTAAGCAGTTTTGTCACCAAGCCTGGAATGAGGCATCCTGCGAGAAGCCTTGAACAGCCACGCTTCTGAAGTAGACCACAGGTAGACAGGGCTTGCTGCAGGCAATCTTTGCAAATGTGCTTTCCCTCTTGGAGAAAGAAAAAGAAAAAAGAGAGAATCAGAGTATCTTGTTTCCTTCATGTGTGAAATAAGCTGAAACAGCAAAGCTTGGTGTTCCTGTGTTTATAAACATGGCTATGGTGAAAGAGGAGATTTCATTAGAGTTAGCTTCATGATAGTGATTCTTCACATCCTTTACCTAAAATGATCACCTCCTAGATGCATTGAGGTTGCAAGGCATCACTTGATTGTAGGAAACATGGAAGTCCATAAATCAGTGGTATACAAAGGGTATGTGAAGGGGAGGAAAATCTTAATGCAGGTTCTCTGGAATGGAGCAATTCTATATTAGAGTCCTAACAACAACTGTGTGTCTTCAGGGGATGAGGAGAAAAACGTTGTGAAAACTGCAATACCATCTTTTATTTTTTGTCATTTCATTGACCTCTCTGAAAAGCCATGGTGGTGTAATGAATAAGAAGAAAAAGGTGGGACTTTGAGTTTTGTTCGTAGATTTGCTACAAACATGCACATAGACTTCATCAACTCTCTTTGCCTCAGCAGCATATTTCCATGGAACTGGTACCTTTGTGAGACAGAAACCTTCATTTTCAGTAAGACATTTGTCTAATTTAAAATAATTATACCTACTTTTAGTTACATTACACATCTTAGAATTAAATTCTTTCTTAGAGTTATCACACCAGTTTTGATTGTATTATAAATGAAGTATGCAGACAATGAAAGCTGAAAATTCTGTGAAATTTACTTCAGGTGATGATTTGGCCCTAAGCATAAAAACCATAACCCTTTTTCTAATTTGGCCAACAGGATAAGATGTCACTTCTCTGCTACCATCTGACATGGAAGGTGACTCAGTTCCTCACCAGCTCAGGAATCCAGGCTTTACTAATGCCTGGGATTTGATTATGCTCACATGGCTAGTTTCTGAGAGGAGCTGGTAAACTTCGTTTTGCTTCAGTTATTAGTTTTTAAGGCTAAGAAAGGTCAAGATAAACCATCCATAAATGCAGCAGCGATTAAAACCTCACTTAGCTTATTGCACAGTATGTAATTGTTCATCCTATGTCACATAATAAAATCTGATGGAGATAACTGCCTACCGTTTCCTTTCATTTAAAGGAACAGGCATGCACTACATGTAATGTTACCTACATGCACATCAGCTTTTTCTGTTAAGATATAACTGTGTATTAAAGCAGGGGATTTTTGAATCTGAATGCTCTGGTAGGCTGCCACTGTCACTCTGCTTTTTCTTTAGAGTGCTCATGAGGAGGAAATAGAGGAACAAATGTAATAATAGTCTGACTGAGAGTTATGTCCTTAAAAGATGGCTGATGGCATTGCCTTTGTGGCTTACAGGTTCTCCTATTTGTGAGCAAGGTTGAGAAATGTCATCCAAGCATTTAGAGCTCCCATTTTCCTAAGAGCTCAGCTTTCAATTACTGCCAAAAAGTGGGAGCCAATTTTCCAAAAAGCTCCATATACTGAGTGCTTCTGACATAATGTTGGCTTGAAAATGTGCCTATGATAATCGTGTTAGGAGCTGCTTCAGAAAAGCTGGGTGAGCCCTGAGCACCTAGAGCTGTTAAAAGTCTGCCCCTGCCACATTCCTGTGCTATCCCCTTCACAGTATGTTTCACTACTTTATGGCTCATCGTCTCTCTATATCCCTTTGTACTTGGAGTACACTGCACTGTATTTGCTACCCAAACACCATCTGGCATCGCCTTCCATGCCCCTGTTGAAGTGGAATGTGGTTCCCCAGACCTTGCATCGCTATGTAGATTATCACAGCCATAATCTCTCTCTGCCCTTCATGTTTTTAGCAAGACTGCCTGCAAATTCAGAATCTAAACACTGCAGAAAGAAATCTGCCTCTTTTGTTCCCCAGACTCCTGACTTAGTCTGCCACTCTGCCAAAGCTAGTTACCAGCATGGCAGCTGATAAATAAAGAACAGGCTGCTGCTCTCTCTGCACTGCAAGTACCCTGTAGCTGTTTATGCATCCCTTGCTGCTGAGGCCCCTCTCTTTTAATAAGTTCTCTGAATAGCCAGCTGCTAATGTGACTGTGACTGTGTGTGCACCTTTTAAAAGTTCATTCTCACCGCTTGCTTCAAAGTCGCCACTTCAGCTGCCAAAAACCACAGGGCAGGGTACCAGGGAAAGGAAGTCAGAAGGGAAGCTGCTTGCATTTACAAAGGGGGTCTCTCAACCAGCAGACAAACTTCTCTCCTTGCTGGAGGCTGGAGCCGAACAGCAAATGTCAAACCCCATTACACAATCCTAGGAAGTGGCTGGTGACTTGCAGGGCAGAGGAGCTTTGTGGCTAATGTCTGATCTGGGTTGCTTTAAGCAAGTGTCCTCCTCACAGTGTACCACCTTTTATTCTGACTTCCCATGGAGAAGTCTGTCTACAGCCTCTTTTCTGTTTTCATCACAAGCCTGTACCATGTCTATGATGATGTTTTGAGTAGTCTGGAGGAAGAGTTTTTCTAGAGCCTCTCTCAAAGCCAGTGAACCAACAAATCTCTACCTAAGCAGCTCATAACCTTACATACCCTAGAAGAGTATGAATGTACTGGTGGAGTCTTTTATACTAAAGGCATTTTATAGATTCCTTTACTTCTGCTATACTCCAGAGTAGCAGTACTGCCATCCTGGTTGAGAGAGGAGGGTGTCTACCTGCTATATGTGTGTGTTTGGATTTATAAAAATAGGGACTTCTCAGTTCCAAAATCCCCTACCCTGCAGGCCTTGGTTTGCTAAACATGCTCAAAACACACCTACCACCCTGCTAGGGAGAGCTGACTGCTTTCAAAACCGCCTCTTGCACAATACACTGGTGCTAGGAAACTTTGCAGCCAGGTAGAAAACAGTTATGGGACTACCTCAAGAGCAAGCAAAAGAACAAAACTCTGGGCAAGTGAGTAAGGCTGTCAAATAGGAGAGGGACAATTTTGTGTTACTCCTTTTCCTTTACATTAGAAAATCATTAGGCATTTAAAGAGGAGGAGGATTTAAGTCATTGAGGCATCCCAGCCTTAGCTCTTGGCTAGTGCCTTGCACACCCCTCAGCTGGCCTTGAATGCAATTGAGTTTCTGTGAATCCCTTTTAGTTTGTCCAGCTCCTTGTGAACAAGATACCTAAATTCTACCTTATATCATGAAGCCCAAGTTCCTTTTCCAGGTTTAACCCTGGGCTGCTCTTTCACACTCACTCTTTGCCATCAAGAACACTGGATGAATGCAGAGGTGAACAGCAGCCAAGGTCACAGACAACTGGGGCAACAGCTCCAACAGCCACTGTTAAGAGGTAGTTCAGGTGAGAAGCGAGGGAACAGCAGAGCATCTCTGAATGACAGAAGGGTCATAGAATCATAGAATGGCTTGGGTTGGAAGGGATCTTGGGGATCATTTAATTCCAACTCCCTCCCATGGACAGAGTTGCCACCCACTAGATCAGGCTACCCAGGGAAAGACAGACCTGGAGAGGAAATGAAACCTGTAGTGGGGGAAAGCACCATAGAAGCAGAACCTGCAAAATCTAGCTGAGGTTCAGGAACTAGTAAGAGATTTAGAAGGACAACAGGCATCTAGGGACAGGGCGCGTTCAATAAAGGAGATCCAGAAAGTCATCAATTATCAGAAAGGAACCTTGGCACATTTGGTCAATTGCAACTCTAGGATTTCATTCCCTGCATCACAAAAACAATGAGGAAAGCAGATGAGAGAGCCTAATATTTTGGCAGCACCTGCTGTCTTGTGAAGAGGCAGATGCTGCCAAAATGCCAGCCTCTTATCCTCTTTCCTCTTTCCTCTTTTTTTTTTTTTTTTTTTCCCCTTTTGTTTTTCTGATTGATTTAATTAAATTCAGGGCTTAACACAGGGTGCCTGTTCAAGGGCTCTCTGTTGACCATTTCATTCAGCTTGGGTTTGTGACTGCATTTTTTACTGAAATCCCTATTGCTTAGCCTGGCAAGCATGTTTTTCCTTCCACAGTGGAACTGGGGGACACATATGAACAACATTCCTGGGGGTAAGTGCAGAAGAGAATTGAGGTTTGTCCTAGCTTTGGACGAGATAAACTCTCTCTCTTTGTTTCCCCAGCTTTAAGATAAAGTCTCCAGAACTGTACAGGAATGTTGTGAAGGTTTATAGGTGTGCCTAGTGAGAAATTCAAGTCACAGGGATGTGTGGGAAATGCTATGGAGGTAGGAGTCTTAGCACTGACCAGTGAATTTATGCAGTGGGGAATATATGGTCTTAGATAACCCAGCGGTTCAGCCTAGCAAGTTGTAATCCCTCTTCTGACTGCTTCCTGTCTAGTTTTCTCCCCTAAATTGGCCAAACCTGTTGCTTTCAGCAACAGCAAAAATTAAATGACCTATGGAGACCAGGATATGATTCACAGATAGGCTTGGAAGCAACCTGATTCCCAGCTGTGAGCCCTATAACCAGGGCTCACCTAAACTCTAGGTATCAGTGGGCCTTACGTGGCTGCCTTGGGACCACACTAGGATCCAGGTCAGGGCTGATATTGGACAGAGGTTCCTGAGATCCCCACAGCTGAGCTCGTTCTGATGTGCTTGCTTTCCAGGCTTGAAATGGATGCCAAAAACATACCAAAGAGCTACTTTTCAAGTTAATGGCATTGTTGAAAGCTTAAGTTAGACTTTTCTCAAATCCAGCTCTACAAACATTTCATATCGTCGCATTTCTATGATGTAAAGCAGTAGAAACCTTCTGTGTTTCTTCTCTGGATGGGGGAGGCTGGGCAGCTGGAGTAGGTGAGCAGACTATAGTGCGATGCCTAACCTAAAATACTTATTTATGTAGAGCTGGGTCAAGGCCCTGGAATCACCTTTCATGGAATTCAGAAATTTTCTCAACTTTGGATTTTCCTTGTAAGAATCCAGGGATAAAAGTATGTCAGTGTGATTTTTTTTTCTATTGTTTTGCAAAAAAAAAAAAAAAAAAAAAGAGGTATTTGTTGTCCTTTTTAAGTGCAAAAGAAATCCCACAGATTTAATCTGAAGCACTGCAGTATCATTTGAAACAGTGGACTCCAGAGCAGATGTAATGTTTGCACTAGGCTGTGAAATAAATAGGCATTTGAAACTGTGTTAGGATGTGAATTTCCATAGTGCCTTGAGGGATATAATTTTTGCATTATGTGAACAGTCTGGATGAGAAGACCACGCAGTGAAGCCGAACAGCTGTATCCTGCCCACACATTGTGAAGTTAGGGAGAGGCTGGAAGCCCGAGGGAATCCTTATTAGACATTGTGTCCCCGAAGTTTTTTAACAAAGAAGTTGTGCAAAGATGTGCTGTGGAGCTGGGCAGCCTCCCCCTGCCCTGCACCAGGCAGCAGGGTAGCATAAACATCAACATCTGCCTACCTGTATTTGTTTATTTATTTTGAACTCAAATATTGCCTGTTGCTTTGAAGTCCTGGGAGTGATGGGTTTTGTGCCTGTTTTATAAACAGCTCTTGTTTTATTGCTAAGGGTGTAGCACCAGGCCAAGAGGCAGCAACAGGTTCATGAAGCTGCGTGGTGGCACCGGCACAGGCTCCTTCCCAACCCTCCCATCCCTCCTTATGTGCCCTGAGCAGGGCTGATGGGGACCTGGCTGCCTGAGCCTTTCTCGAGGTCTGTGTCTTTCCACTTAGTGGAGTGTGTAGGAAATCTCATGAAAAGCGAAGCAAACTTTTAGCAAACCTGGCACCTCCTAGGGTTTGGGATAGATTGGTAATTCCATGCATCTCATGGCTGATTTAAGAATCTGAGTGTGTCATAACGCACTCCCTGCGCAATTAATTGTGTCATTGGAGGATCATTATTGAACTAGGTGATAGATAAGCTTCCTGCAATTCACGAGGGCCAATTCTTTGTGAAAAGAAACTGCTGCAACAGCCACAACAACAACAAAAGAAAAGAGTCTCTGAATTATTTAGAGTTGCCAAAGGTGTTGAGATAGGAGCTAATTAAAAAAAGCTATCTGCAATGCAATGCTATAAAAGAATAATAAAATTGAAATCTCATTTGTTCCACTTCAGGTTCCTCGTATGCATAAACCTCTATAAAAGGCAGCATCTGTGTTCACATTGTATGCTGAAAAGATATCACACAACCACTAATTCAATTGACATTTTTAACTGTTCATTGTACCATATATTTCCATTTACTAGATTTTTTTAAGTCCCTTTAAGTGCATCATGTATAGAACAGGATAAAATAAGATAAAGCCGTTTACTTCCATAATGAGATTGGCAGTGGAGACTGACAGAGCATTGAGCTGTCAATTTGAACGCCAGCCATACTTGCAGGATTTAAAATAGTGTTTTAAGCTTTTATACCAGCCATGATTGTATTTATACTGTGCTAGTTATGTGGATTTGTGTTGCAAAGGAAAGCATCATGGAGTATTATCTCATTTGAACCAACAATTTAGAGATCACTCATTTGGTATGATTTGAGATGAGATATATTATAACATCAACAGTGCCCGCAATCCAATGTTAAATAATAATATTTTTCAGCTTTGGTGACAAAATCGAGGCTTTCTTTTAATTTTCAGTGTGAGGTGCTCAAAGATAATTGTACTTTTTGCAGAGATGCTTATCTAGAGCAATGGAGAGATGTGAGTTCTTTTTTTACTGGGTTGCAGGGTGTTTTTCTCTTTCATTTTTTGTGTCTATAGCTACAAGACAACCTTTTCTTCTATGACTACTGTTCCACATGGCAAATTCACAATGAAATCAATAAGAATGATTGGCTTTTAGATCCATGGCAAGATTGGCTCCAAGCATACAAATGAAGTTGCAGAACAAAGTCACCTGAGCTCTCTTACAGGGGCGACACACAAACACAGAAGGCTCAGAAGTGGCCTCGCTGTCTCCTTTGCTCTTTTCATGTTGCCCCAAGGCTAAAGGAGGAAAAGCAGAGACCCACAGCACCTACAGCTTGGTTCAGGGCAGGGGGCACAGCCAGGGTGCCAGCATTGAACAAGGGCTTTTCAAAGAAACTCCTTGTCACTTTGGGGAAACGAAGGGGCTGTTTAGTAAATGCAAGATTTGCTGGGGGAAAAGAATGGTGAAACATCATTTGCGATGAAAATAAAGGTGATGACATTGTTTGTATATTTACTTTTTTCCACTTACAAACCAGGGCAAATTTCCCAGCCACTTATTTTCTGAAAGCCTTTTTCTCTTCTACCAAAACAGGAGCAGGTTTAGAAAACAAACAAACAGCTCCAAAAGTAAACCTGAAAATAATACACGCTCTTCTGTTTGAGCCCTAGGTGAACACTGTAAGCTTGGTGTGGAAATAGAAATACCTGGTGTGTCCCTGCAGCCCCAGGGGAGAGGCGGGAGCCCAGGGGAGGGAAGAGCTTGCGTCCTATCTACCCAGCCGTCTGTGCAGTGGGTAGTGGTGGAGGCAGCTTCCTATACAGCCGCCTTTTGATGCGCTAAGCTGGCTCCGTGCTCGCTGTGAGGAGCCGCAGGTTGCAGGCAGACCACCCACCAGCGCAATCCGACTTGGTTATCTCGCGGCTGTGTTTGCAGGGGCAGTGGGAGAGGCAGCTCAGCTGCTCTCCAGCCCCTCGCAGCCGCTGGAGAGGTCAGCAGGGAGGAGAAATGGCAAAGTCTGTGTGGGACTGTGATTGCAGGGGATACTGCTCGGTGGTGACTTGTCTAAAACCCACCTGGCCTGGAGCTGAGTGGGGGAGAGGATACCCCATGCTGAGAGAAGAGAGATGAGGCTTAAGGAGGTGCTGTGCACCCTGAGCAGAAGATAGCTCTTGCTTGCGAGGGGTTGGGATAATCCTGCAGAGCAGACCTTGCTGCTTTGGGGAAGCTGTTGGAGCTGATCGTAAGATAACTTTGTCTCCAGACATGCCCAGCAGAACAGGTCTTTAAATCTATTTCTGAATCTGAATTATATGAAACCTAATTGAGGTGATCCTAATAGCCTTTCCTGGCCCTAGAATGCATGAAGTATATTAACCTCTGCCAGATGAAATACTTTCTGGAATAATATCATAATGATTATTTCTTTAAATATTTTAATACTAAAAACTGGCAGTCACTGACACTTTTATTCCGTTTTATCTTTTCCAGAACAAAAGAGTATATCCAATGTGCAGAGCAAACCACTCCTATGGCTTTTCATCACTCCCCCCTTCTCCTCCTCCTTGCTGGGGCTCACCACTTCAACTGGCCGTGGTTTTGATAGCTGTTTGATATGATTAGCTGCCACTGCAGGCCTTCACTCCTTTTTCTGCATAAACTAGCTTCTCAGCCAGTGACTTAGCTTCTCATGGTTGTTCTGGGAGAAGGTGAATCACTTCTTTCCAAAGCAGCAGCTGTTGGCTAAAGCATACTGTATTAAATTTACTTAGCACAAAGCCATTACTACTGTCCTTGGCAAGGTTCTTTCCTTCTAAATCAATTGCATTTGTATTGCACAGTGAAACTCTGAAGAATGAGCAAGCACATTTACAATTCCCACGGCAAGTGAAACCACTGCAAGGTAAACACACATAAGTGTGCACAAATACAAACTTACACAACACTCCATGCCAAAACAAGGGAAGCTGGCCCTGAGTTGAAAATAAAATCAGATTCAGAACAGTTTTAGCTTCATCAATTCTCTCCACTTGCTCATTTCAATTGCCCAGGTCTCTGGTAGACCTGGACTCAAATGTTCTGAAGCCACAGGAGGGGCTGAACTTCAGTTTTTGGCAGTTCAGCAAGAAGATACAAGTATGGAAATCTCTCTCACAATCTTGTGTGAGAGACTGTTTTTGTTGTGCTTCCAGCTCAGTTTTAGCAATGAGAGCTTGGAATAAACATTTTAGGGTGCTTTTCTGATCTCTCCCACTGTTGTGAGTGATGCACTTTGGCATCCCAGCTCAGACTGATTAGAGGGTGACCAGCAATTCGTGAGGCTTCAAAACCTGTTTTCTTTCCACATTAGAGCAAAGGAAAAACAAACAGAAGGTGGGCTGTGAATATAAAGTTGGAATCACCTGAAGGGATCAGTTGAAGGAAGGGAATACAGGTGGGAGGGAAGAGTGCCTGCAGTCCAGGTCCATGTCCTACCCTCCCAACAGCAGGTGGCCCCAGATTTGGGCCTGGAGGGGCAACCCTCACCTTGGGCATGCTGGTATCTGGCCCAATGAGCAGACAGTCCCCTGTGACTTGACCACTTTCTGAGGGATGCTTTGGTGGCAACATTTCACCAAACGTAGTTACAGCTCCTGTAGCGCGTGTGATGGATGTGGCTATAAAACATTGATAGCTTGCTACTTTTCTCTTTTCTTTCTTCTTGTATATGCCACCCTTCTACATTCCTGACTGATACACTGTCATGCAGAGCTCAGCAGTGATTTTTTTCAGAAGCCATTACCATGACACACTACTCACTAGATGACAAGCACTTTCATCTCACTCTTGTTCTTGGAAACGTATATGTGTACTTTAGTATTTAAGTCACTCAGACAACTCCGCGGTACTGTACTCACTGAAGTGGATGCCAGATCTTCTCTTCCTTGCTGCAGCTGCTAACACTTAACATGCACAGTTATGCAGTTTACATATGTAATGGATGTTTTTATGTTCCATGAAGAACTGAATTACTTCAGTTGGAGTAATAAAAAATGCTCTTCCTCAGTTCTTCAAATTTCCCTCAGCCTGGTGGCCCATCTGTAACAGGACACTGCAGGTACTGGTACCCTCAGACAGGAGAAGGGTTTGAACTCGTCTCCTGGGCCCTGTGTGTTAGCCTGGGTTTTAGCCCATGAGCTGGAGAGCAAGAGGAGGTTGGGGCTTCTCCTTCTCCGCTAGAAGAATGACCTGGTTTTGTCTGGAAAGTGAGGGATCTACCTGCAGGGAGAGTTGAGGCTCAGGAGTGTAAGGATGCAATCCTTCATCCAGCCATAAGCAAAAATCCTTCCAAAGGGTCTTCTCTTTCTGTTCCTGCCCCAGACATTTATTTCTGGTCCTCACAGATGAATCCCGTCCACCGACTGCAGCATGTTTCCTTTTGTAGCCTCTACTTTTTTGTCTGAATCTCCATCTCCATTTTGTGAGAATGTCTAGGTGAAGTGGGCACGTGACTAAATGCTTAAACTATGCCTTATTTGTCACAGCATGTTGTCCAGTCCTTTATCAGTAGCCACTAGCATGGGCTGAGGAGGAGAGGCAGTGGTGGGAGGCAGGGGGTCTCTGCCTGTGTTTGGGACAGCTGCACTTACCCTTCTTGGGAACTGAAGCCAAATTAAACAGTATCATAGGCTTCTGATTGGCATGTCCTTAATCATAACCCTCAAGAACAGCAGTGGGTTTGGCTGATCTTAAAATAGTTAGACTACAGTTACATGTCTCCCCAGCTATCTAGAAAACCGAAGAAAATATCATTAGTTACTACCAGATACAGCAGTGAAAAGATTATCTTTTAACAAACAATGATTTCACGCTTTGCTGAAGCAAAATAGAAAAAATAAAGGAGTGAAAGCAAGAGGGGGAAAAATGAAAATGCCTAGTGAAGACTGGGGAAATGCTGTGGATTAACAACATACTGATCCAAAGCATTAGTTACCAGCAGACTTGAGGAAGCCTGTACTACTTGGAAACATGTATGTATACTTTTTTTTTTTTTTTTTCCTATAAAACTTTGTTTCAAGGAGCTTTATGATAGATAAGCTTTTCCAGATGTCAAAGAGTTTCCATGCTTGGTGTGTACTCCAGGCCTAAGGCGAGGGAGATGCAGAAGCAAATAGGGGCAGAAGACGCAGGGACTGGACTTGTTTTTCCCCCAGGTGTTAGATGGGTCAGTGATGGGTTTACTGGAGCTGCCCCACAAGATGGTGTGGTGTGAGCCTCACATCCCAGGAGGGAAAAGCCCCAACACCAGCCTGGTGGTGTCATCTTGCCATGGGCAAACCAAGATAAGGAAGGTCTGAATTTGCCCAAGGGATCACCGTTTACTGCCATGCCTGGGACCTGGGACTTGGACCTGGGGGAGTTTGGGTCTAGCAGCTCACCTGGTAGGCACTGTTATGGCTGTTTGTGGAAAAAAACTAGAGAAAGTCAAACCCTTACAGCAAAACACCTGCTATTCCTGTCTGACTCGTGGTTTCTGAGTGGCTCAGTGTCCCACCAAGCCCTTTTCAGTCTAGCTCAAAATAGCACAGGCAAGTCTGCTAATAGTTTTGATAACAGCAATTTTCAAAGCCTCAGCCACAATACAGTCTGAGGGCCTGATCCAGAGATAATTGAAGTGTTTCCCTGCATTGAATCTGAGCTTAGAATGGCAGAGCAAGAGAGGGAAAAGCAAGCTCCACAGCAACAAGCAGAAACACGCTGGGAAGTGGATGCTGGGGGTGGCTCTGCCTGCGCATGGGCAGCGTTTCTCTCCTGCTGAGAGCACGGCAGAGGCCCCATGCTCTCACGGGGGAGAAGCGGCCTCACAGCTGTGTCTCTTTCCTGGCAGAGATGAGCACTGGTACCAGCTTTGTGCCCCCACTGCAGTGACAGAGCTGAATGAGATGGAGCCTGTGTTCTGAGAGCAGGAATCTATTCTGGTGCCCCATGTGAAATGGCTGCCCCCTTTGCCTGCCTGTGTGCTTGATGGGTTTTCTCCCTACCATCAGAAGTGGTACAGTGGAGAACAAACTTTGGGATTTATTCATAGACTACATCTTTACTTTTCCCTTCAGGCTTGGAAAGTTGATTAATTTTGTGTGGACCAAGGCTGACGCAAAGCCAGCTGAAATCTGTAATAAATCACTAAAATGAAAATATAATTCCACCTACAACAGTGGCAAAATGCCCTTTGTCTTCTGTAGTTGAGCCCACATCCCACTTTCAATGCATGGATGCTGAACCACAGTTAATAAGGAAACAAATTCATTAGTGAGTAGAAAATACAGAAGGGTAAAAACTCACTGGAGAGATTGTGTAAAGATATGAGGCAGATGTCATTTGTTCCTGCATTTTATTTCTACTCCTTGCATAGGAAATTTTCTTGCTTACTTGGGACAAGAAAGAAACCCAGTCCATTTTACGACCTGGAGAGTTAAGTTTGCATATCATCAGCCTGGAAACACCCGACTTGAGCATGCCACAGACAATGTTCAGTGCAGCTGTTAAATTTCTGCAACTGTAATGTGAGGTCGAAATGGTCTCTGCTCCTGACATGAAATGACTTTTGCAGTATTGAAGATGCACAATTTGTAAGCAGAATGGTGTGTGTGTGCAGGGGGACACCTCTCTCCCATTTGCACTTTCATTTATGCAGCAGGTGATGAGTCATATTATATAATTACATAGATAGAAAGTTATTTGATGTTTAATTTTGCTTAGACAAATGTTAGTTGCTTCCTAAGCAGTATTTTCTCCCTATCAGTATCTTCCTAGTAGCTGAGTATTTTTAATTACTGATAATTAGTATTTACTTAGAGCCTTTAGCAAACAATTCCTGAAGTACTTGTAGTAATTACATATGTAAATTGTTATGAAAGAAAAATGTTTGCAGCTTAACAAAAGCAAAGCTGTTGAAGTAGGCAGTAAGCAGAGGTCAAGTTTTAACATTTAAAAATGAGGCATAGGTAGGACAACATCCTGTGTTTTTCTGCACAGTCAGATGAAACAGAACTGAACAATTAGGAATCTGTGTTAAATATTTTTGCAAGAAGAAGTTCTGTTGGTTCTGATTTATTGATAGTGACAGAAATACTTGAAAAATATTTATGAGATGCCTTTTCGTGCTTGGACTTAGCTGTCATACCAAAGCGCTGAAGGAAATATCTTGCAGAGACATTGGACTCTGCATGATACTGTCAAAGTGCAGAGGGATTTATAAAACAAGACACAGATGAAACAACTGAAGATTTTCTGCAGATCTCTTGGTTAAGAGTCCCTACACAGTACTGAGCTCCCAAAGCCCTTTCTCAGATTTTGGACAGGGCTGAGCATCAGAAATATCCTTCATAAACAGTTCAGATGGATAAAGGGAGATAGCAGACTTACAGCACATGTGTGGAAAGAGATACAAGCCTCCTTATGTACAGACTGCATAATTCCTGCCTATCGCATCTAACTCTTGCTTCAGCCATGTGTGTGGGGTTCAGACCAACAACAGTGTGTGTGACCCTCAAACCTCTGAACGCCTCGTGGGGCTGAGATTGTTGCTGCTACAGATATCCCCTGTGCTTACACAAAAAAAGTGGGTTTTTTAGATGTTAGAAGGGGAAATTAGGATTCATTACTTATTACAGAGATAAAAGCTTAAGTTTTTTCTTCTTATGCATGTTTTAGGCACCTGCTGAGCTGATCAGCTCTGCCATCTGATGAGCACTCTGCAGCGACAGGATGAGCAGATGAATTACAGGCTTTGTCTGCTGCTTGTTCGATTGTTCTTACTCTTTCTTTTCAACATCCTGCAACTCCACCAGGGACAAGCAAATATGACCCAGCTCAGGTCTCCCCAGCCACATTTCCCTCGTCAACAACTGCCCAGAAGCAACCCATGTGATCCTCCCTAGATCTTATATTCCATTAGTATAAATTATTAAAATGAAATATTTTACAAGTGGCTACAGAGCTATTCTAAATTAATCCTTTTATTCCATTATGAGGCAATAAACCTTTACATTTCTGAGAGCTCTTGTCAGCCTTGCTGCATCACTTGGGAATAAATACATTCAGGGCTGGGAGGCTTTGCCTCTGTCCCTCTGCCTTCATGCTAATCAGTCATGTCTATGTCTCTGTGAAGTCTCTGTGAAGAGGTAGATAGCAATCATCAGAGGCATCTTCCTGGAGAAATTCAGTTTACAATCATACAGATAGACAGATAGCACACACTGCATTAGGCTCAGGT
The DNA here is from genome assembly GCA_013399715.1 of Alectura lathami. Classification (NCBI taxonomy): domain Eukaryota; kingdom Metazoa; phylum Chordata; class Aves; order Galliformes; family Megapodiidae; genus Alectura; species Alectura lathami. Next base: position 123,568 of record VXAV01003020.1, on the reverse strand, counting down.
CTTCTCCAAGAAGGCCTGAATGCTCTGGCAGAACAAACTGGACCCGTAGCTGAACGGCTGCATAACTTGACAGAAAATAATTTGTTGTTGCCTGATTGGTGGCTGTTATGTCCAGAGTGGGAGCTGGTAAATCCAGAAGCCATGCCAAACTTTCCCAGGCTGCGATCAGAGGCAGGCTAATCTCTCTCTGGCAAAAGCACAGCAGAGAGAGACTGAGGGCTGAGATAATTCTGTGCCTCTGGCTTCCTGATGTCACAGGATTATTTTATTCCTTTGTAATACTCTGATGACCAGTAGTGCTTGCTGCTGTAAAGGCCCAGGAAAGCTGTGAACAAGCACTATTTCATTTTATACATATAGATTAAGAACTTTTTTCAAACATTTCATGCAAGTATTCTTGTTTGCTCTTGACACAAAGAGTAGCAGCATTTAACACAAGGAGAACCTTCTGAGAGTTTAAAACAGGGAGAGATTTTTTTTTTTTTTGTTTTTAAATCTGAGTCAAGGGATTCTAGATAAAGGCTCTATACAAGTTTTCCATGAAATCTTCTGCTGCGAGTGTCTGTTTGTGTGTGCAAGCTCTGGACGGACCCCAGTGAGAGGATCTCCCTACCAAGCCTCCAAAGCAGGTTATAAACACCTTGTCCAGGCAGGACAGTACCACTTGTTTCTGGACGAGGGAAAGCACAAGAAACTTCTGTAATCTCACCACCTGCCCTCTTCAAATCTCCTGGCCCATTTCTGTCACCCTGGCTGTGACTGTGCA